>CABFOV010005644.1:4756-40996 GCA_902141375.1 Timema poppense
TTTATTATTATTATTAGCACCGCGTCTTACTACCCGTTCGGGTTATACGCACTTACGCTAATGTGTAATGGTAGGGTGATTGTGAGATGAAATGGAGGACCTACAGTTTAACGTGGGATCCGAACCACGGTGGAGGCCTGGCATTCCCCACATTCACAAGATGTCTTGTCAGAGGTGAAGGAAGGGTTTGGTAATCAGATAAATCTGTGCCGGGACCGAGGATTGAACCCCGGCCGGCTTGTGGAGTAGACGGGGGTGATGAGTCTCTCATACAATCAACCCCCGACTGTACCACCCCTACCTCAGCAGAGAGAGGGCGATGGGGGGTAGTGAGGTCAGAGTGCAGAGTATTCTAGAGCATGAGGAGGATGTAGTCCACATTATGATGCTGGCGCACGCAATCGCGAGGTAGATCAACTCTATCATTGTTAGTCGCCTTGTTTGGGAGGGGTTGGAGGGGGCTGTAACTTCCTGCGCCCGTGATAAACTCAGGCTGGGCTAACAGAGTTGCTTGACTTATAGAGGGACTTGCTATCGCCATGAAAGGGGGAGGTGGGGGGTGTTCAGAGGCGTACGTAGGGAATAGAAAGGGAGGAAGCCAGCAGCACGCATCCGCCTTTCCAACAAAACTGTCCGTATTAGGGTTTAGAGCTAACGTATTATAACAACAAACAATAATACGGTGTTTATAAAAGCTGATAGAAACTCACTTTTAATTATTATTATTGTTGTGTTCGTTTTAGACTTTTTTTCTTACTTTTTTATTTAATATTAAAGGGTGCTTAAATCAATGACGTTTTAATGGGCTTTATTTTTAAACATACTGTTTGTATATTTGTATCAAGACAGATTCACGTTGCGGGTTGGTGGGTAATTGTATACCTTCAAGCTAGGTGTGTTTGCGGAAAAAAAAAACATTTTGCCAATCAAACGTTCAAATAGTTACCACGTCATAACTTTAGGGTTGTTTACTAACCAGAAAAATAAATCATATTGGTTACATTATAATATCAATACTTTTCTCCTGGTTCTCCCATATTTAAATATTTAAATTTGGTTTAGAAAATTTACTTCTCGGTAAGAAAATATAAATGTACTTATTCAATTGTTTTTTTTCTTGTCATTTCCTGATTATTTTTATTGTAATTTATAATTTGTTATTTATTTAACTTAATGCAAGAGGCTAAACTTGTAAACTGTCGCTGAACTCTCACGTGACTATTGCTTGTTATCCTCTATTTATCCGTGACAATATCTTGAATATCATTGCTCTACGATTAATGTAGCCGCAATGATCCATGGCATGTGACGTCACATAACTCTAGTCGACTGCCTTCTACTCCCCCTAATTGCCTGGTAGATTTACTTCGCCATATCAGGCCACCCAATCTTCAAGTTAACCTATGTCTGACACGACCCGGAAATTTACAACAAGCCGGACTTGGGAGCCACTGTACGCTGCGCCAATAATCGCGAAGAGCGTTATATTTTGGACTAGGTATGTGATGATCTGGTTCTAATCCTGGAGCAGAAATAATTAGACCATCTCGTTAGATAGCCTTCCAACCCGTACCAATAAGCACAAGGACAAATTTACTCCCTAAACCATGTGAACACCGGTGTATATTAACTTCTAAATCGAGGAACCTAGAAACCTTAGACTATACTGTGTACGTCATTCTGTCTTATTTAATATGATTATCCGATGACGAGGGGGTTCGATTCCGAAATCCTGTCAGATGCACTGGAGTGTACTTACCACTGTAATCTCTCCCTTCCACTCACTTACAAATGAATTAAATTAAATTATATCCCCTCCATTAGTTATAATTATACCACCCCCATTAATTATAGTTATACCTCCTCCATTAATTATAGTTATTCATATTTTATTAATTATAATTATACCTCCTCCATTAATTATAATTACACCTCCTCCATTAACTAGAAACTATACCTACTCCATTAATTATAATTATACCTACTCCATTAATTATAATTATACCTACTCTATTAATTATAATTATGCCCACTTCATTAATTATAATTATACATCCTCCATTAATTATATTTACACCTCCTCCATTAATTATAACTATATCTTCTCCATTAATTATAATTAAACCTAATCCATTAATTATAACTATACCTCTCCATTAATTATAATTATACCTACTATATTAATTTAACTATCCCTACTTCATTAATTATAACTATACCTTCTTCAGTAATTATAACTATACCTTCTCCATTAATTATATTTACACCTCCTCCATTAATTATAACTATACCTCTCCATTAATTATAATTATACCTACTATATTAATTTAACTATCCCTACTTCATTAATTATAACTATACCTTCTTCAGTAATTATAATTATACCTTCTACATTAATTTTAATTATATATACTTATTGATTATAATTATACCTACTCCATTAATTTTAATTATATCTACTCCATTGATTATAATTATACTTACTCCATTAACTATAACTATACCTACTTCATTAAATTAAATATGCAAATAACCTGAACAGTTTGTAAGACGTGGCTCACACAAAACACTCCATATTAATAATAAATGCTGCTTTTGAAATATTTTGACCTTTTATTTATTTTTATTGTAAGTCTATAGATATTTTTGAGATTAACAGATATAGATATATAAAACAAACAGTTCTGTGAACCTTCAACCTGTGACATTAATAAATTGATATTCTTCTTTTGCTTTTAAAGAATTAGTAGGTTACACATGTACAAATAGTCTAATAAAACTATAAGGTCTGTTTGGGCATTCAATTGTCTGTTTGCTGACAGTAAACTCAAAAAATACTTATCAGATCAAGACGTGAATTATCAATAAGCTTGAGAAAAGTTGGATGCCATTCGATATTTCTTTATAGCCACCACCTGATATAAACATTTTATGAAATTAAAAAAATTAATGCATCCCTTGTGCGTTTATTTCCTTCAAGGTCGCCGCATTTTCTCGTATTTTACCAAATTCACAGGTAAATTCTGTTGTCCAGTTGATTTGGCTTTTATAGTTGCTAAAAACAGATCCGTACATTGATAAACTCACAGATTAATTGATTAGTTTTTATGAGCACAATTATTCAAGTGGGTATTCAAGTGCTCAAGTGATCACCACACACAAGTGCGTGCGTATAGGGCGTGTGTGCGTGTGAAACAAGGCGAGGAGAAAAGCAGGGAGGTGTGAAATTGTTTTATTGAGCGGACTTGTAATTACACTGGTAATATACGCTTGAGTGGTTTCTTTTTTTACATAATTGTGGGGAATATCTTGTCAAATGTTATAAAGTTTTCCATATTTTTATGTGTGTTTCAACCTTTATGGATGGCATGCTGGATGTCGAGTATTGATTCAATAATATCTTTTATATTTTAATTAATGTTGTAGTAGTATAGCAATGGTGCTCTTTTACTCATTGCTATGAAATTAATACTAAAATGTATATTTTGAAAAAAAAAAATTTTTGCCCCGTCCGGCCTATCTCAATTTTTATACTTACGATGGAAGTGTAGGCGATGCGAGTAAAAGTGTTCTGCAATTTTTTGATAGCAAAACTATTTTGGAAAAAATAAATAAAATATTTCTTCAATGGACATATAAAGTTTAGTTTTATTCACATGATGATACCAACAGTGGTTGAATATTTGTCATATTTGTCATGAGTATGGAGTAACAAACTTATTAATTAAAGAGAGGAATCTGTCATTAAATTCCGATACACCCTTGACATACATTCAAGAAATGTTGATATCAACATATGAATACAATTTAAACTCCATGTTTGGACTGGATAAATATTTGATTTCTTTTGACACAAAAAATATTTTGCTATAAAAACAACAAAAACCCTTCTTACCTTCTCATCCGTACCTTCCACCCCACCTTAAGACATAGAGATTAGAAAGTTAGGATTTAAAGTAAATGAACCCTGATTATGATGGAGAGATAGTGGGAAACCATTTAGGAGACATCGCCCTCTCTGTCACTAACCAAATAAACAAGACAAGACTGACGCCTTAATACATGACCACCGGGGAGGGTTATAGAACCTACTATTCAAACTACAGCTATTGGTTTGTAAATGAAACATTGAAATATCAAGTATATATTGTATAGCTAATTTCTGAAAATACATTGTCATCATTAGGATGACAGATTTTTCTTAGGGGAAGGGATTATCAATAATTAAGATCATGGTAAATTTATATTATTATATATATAGACACAAACCCTTTATTCTTGGAACAAACACACGCTATACAGACGAATCATAGTTTGACATTATAAATGCTGGGTTTTCTTAATTTGATTTAACAAATTATCTCTGTTCTTTAGTGTTGTTAATGTACTGTACAAGTAGAAAGCAGGGATAAATTTGGTTGATCAAGATCATCTGACCCACTTCAGTTCTCAAATGGTATAACTAAGGCGTCACCCTCACAATAGACTGAACTGCAAACGACGCGGAGGTTGGAGTTAGAATCCCGGTCGGGTGGATTTTACCAAATGGTTTCCCGCTCCTTCTCCACGAAAATACAGGTACATTTACTCTAAATTAAATCTTTCTCGCCCCAAACACGTAAGCGCACATGTGCGTGCGGTCTATATGGGTAATGAGAAGCGGTGAGAATTTAAAAAATAATCTGTTTGCTGAGAGATAAAAATATAAAACTACCTCAGGGTTGATAAAAGTGCTTGCGTTCCTTACGAATTCAAAAATACAAGTTTTTAAATATTTTAAACATATTAGTATAAGCCTATTTGACGCCTTAGCTTAGTCCGTGTATTACTATTGAGCTAAGGCTCCCGGGTTAGAATCCTGGCATGGCTAAAAAAATTATCATTGGTGAAATGTGGGTTTACCCTTTCATATTGATAAATTAACGGCCGGGGACTGGATGGTATGTCTGTCGTAACATTATAAGGCATGTGAAGCTACAACAGGTCTAGTAGGCCGGTAGTGGAAAATATATGACTTGAATAAAAAACTGACCTAGGCCACAGGCTGGAAACAATAACGGATGTAAAGTAAAATTAGGGGAACGGGTAGTAAGACGTGGTGCTAAATACAAAAAAGTCCAAGCTTAAATTGTAGTGCCCCCGCTCGCCCCAACCCCTTCGTTTATAAAAAAAGGCTTAGCGAAGACACTGCGTATTAGCTAGTATATTTAGACCCAATTGATTGGTTGCGGATAATACAGCAGTAAGAACACCTAGGGAGTGATTCACATCGCGTTTGAGGTATTTTCAACGGTAAAATAAGACCTTCGCGTATTAATATGAAATTTGGACCATTGAACTATGATGTTTGACGAGGATCACGCTGCAGTATATTATCCAGACAAACATCTCTCACCATTTCATCGTTTTGTTTTAGGTTAGGTTGAGTCACTAACATTGTAATGGTGCCTGAGCAATGCCGTTCTTATAGGCCCTACTACTCTATGTTATCACAATCAACACTAGTCTCATCATATAATAAAAAATAGCCTGTCTGAAGACCTATATTTGTCCACTATCTTATTTTACCCACCTTATCTTACTGACTGCCTGGCCTTAGGTATATTAATTACTAACAGAAGTATCCGACGTTGCCTGGGATAGCCTCTCAATGAATTGCGTTGTTACCCCGTTCAACGCTTTTCTTTGCTTCAAACAGACAGAAAAATATCTCTTCATTTTAATTCTTCCGACCCAGTTTTAATGAATTTAAAAAAATCTAATCAAAAATTTAAAATACAAGCTTCTATGTGCACATGTTCGTGCACAGGGGCAACTAATATTTAAATTTCAGCCCTCTGTTTGCGGTAAATATCGCACAATGCTCATGACATACCGGCAGACAAACAAACAAACAGACTTCATTTTATCAATATTGATGCTAATGAGAGAGAGATGAAGAAGGTAGAATTTTAGAGGAGAGGTAGAGGCTACTCTCTTTTCTTGGAAGGGGAGGGAGAAAACATTTGAGAAGAAACACCAAGCCACGATTCCAACTCTGACCTTCATATTGTCATCCACTATCAATAATTTGATTAGAAGAATGTGCCTCTATAACAGTGTTACTCAAACTTTCTACCTGGGAGGTGCCTTTTGGTATACTCCTTGTGTTTCATGGCACCCTTTTTATGAAAAGTCCTTAGGTCAAGGAGTTATAAGATAAATAACCTTTAGTAGAAGACTTAAGAGCTAAACTAGCATCCAATTAACTGGGAAATTAGATACAGGATTAAGCTTTAACAAGAAAGATTATCTAAGGGCTGTTTTTTGCAGGCTTTTTATTTGACAACATTGAAGTTGGGATCCTTTAAATAGTTTTTCAACTTAAAACATGTGTATATATATATAAGAAAAACTTCTTTTATATATATATATATATATATATAAGAAAAACTTCTTTTATATATATATATATATAAGAAAAACTTCTTACAACCTATTCCGGATATACACCTGTGTACTAACTACGCTAGTGAGTTAGGGATGAATAAGGTTGAATTTAGAGGAAGCGTACCCGCGTTTGTGCGGAAGGAGTGTAAAAAACAATTTAGGAAAAAAAAACCCCATCAGTAAACCAGAACGTGATTCGAAACCTGATCTTTTTATCATCGGCAGTCTAGACAAACATGAGAGTAACGCCTTGGACCATGCGGCCACCGAAGCAAGTTAAAAATAATTATTTTTCAACGTTATATTTTTAGATAGGACTATAATAAAACACGTTTACTAGTCACAGCGCTACTGTTTTTTTAAATCAGTATAGAAAAAACCGCTATAAGATACGTTGCGACTTTTGATTTGAGTTTTATTATTTACCTAATCTACGCGTTATCTATGGGGCTAGGCAGACTCTAAAATAAAAGATAGACTTTTACTGAATAAACTCTAAATTAACATCAAGTATTTTGTTATTTTAAAACCAAAATACGTTTTTGGTTCTATTTTCGCAGCGGCCCTAGGGAACCAATGAAGTCTCATTAAGGGCCCTGACACTGCAAATGAGAACAACTGTTTTAAGAATGACCCTTCAAGAAAAGGTTTAGTCCAATATTAAGGTGGGAACATATATAGCTCGAGCTAAGTTGGTACTTTAATAGGGGTTGTTTTTATAGCAAAAAAACTTTTTTGGTCGAACTAAATCAAATATTGCTTCAGGAGAAATATTTGGTTTAGTTTTATGAACATATTAATCTAAAAAGTTATATAATGTATGTCATGACTTGACATATTGGAGTATGATCAGAAATATTTAAATGAAAAGAGAATGTCCTGTTAAAATCCCACAATGCCCGTGACAAATATTCAAGAACTGTCTAGATTAATATACTAAGAATTTAAGCTACATGTCTCTACTGAAGAAATATTTTATTTAGTTGGACCAAAAAAAGTGTTTTGCCAGAAAAAAAACCAAACGAACTTTTAGCAAACGTTCCCTTTCGTTCCACATTAAGGCGGCCGCCTTGATCAGCGAGAAAGTATCCATCGTTGTCAAACCACACTGCTTAAAGTACAATCGTCTGTGTCGTTTTCTGGAGTTATTTTCTAGCCTGTCCAAGCTTATACTCCCTTTCACCCTTCCCCTTTGTAACGTCGGTAAGAAAAAGGGCAAAGAAATCTACGAAACTTCTTACCTAAAGGTAAAGAGTAAAGCTCGCTGCTAGTCCTCAAATATCTTTAAATGTTCTGTTGTGAGTGTATATAAAAAAAATACGATATTTGTTATAGAAGGTTAAATATATAGAGATCCCTTCTCATCAAGCCTAGTTTCATAGCTTCACACATTTTATTATACTAAAAAACTCAAACTATAGGGCTGTTAATTAAAAAGATCCCTGTTAAAATCTTTTGACTTTATTTTGGCATGAACCGTATTTTGAAATAACGCATCATAGAATTTTAAATTGCGATAGAGTTGGGCGTTTGCGCGGCATCTCACGCTTACCAAAGCGGCCCATTTAAGAACAAGAATTTTCTCTTTATATAGAAACAGATTTGGAAACGATATCGACTTTATTGGAATACACATCAACTCCCCCTCCAGTGTTTAGTTGAGTATTCAGTCGCCAGATGTCAGGTGAGGTCTGCGGCGCGGGGCTATAAAGGTTTTTGACTACAAAGTGATGCGATACTTGAATTGTATTTCTATCTCTCTCACACCAAGTATGTTGATCAGGTTCGTGTGCTGACAGACACTGAGATACCGCAGTCTATCGGATACCCTCCCAAATTGATCCCCTATTTTAAAAGAACAACCACCTAAATCTAATAAATAGTAAGAAAAATGTTGAAATTCAGAGCATGATTGTCGTTCTCGAAATATTTATACAATTGTTTTCATACATATGCTTTAATGCAAGTAAATCGTATTTTATTAAAATAAAGCACCTTTAGGGGACAACAGCAGTACAATACAATTTTATGCAACTGTTCCTTTATTTTTTATACGACCTTCAAGACAATAAATGTTTGTCGTTCCAATATTGTAGATCCTGTCCATTTACATACCCGAGGTGGTGTAAATGTGTTTCATCTGACATCAGCAATTGGTTCAGGATATCAGAATTTGTATTCAACATTTCGATGAACCACCTGGAAAATTATAATCGCGGGACCTTCTCGGTGCCTTTACACCTTTCTGCCGAGGGCATTTGATCTAAAAGCTTCCATATTCGTACATGGGGATACTTGAAGTATAACGCATAGACACAAAAAATTACCTCATGAGATTAATTTAGCATTTACCTCAAGAGAAAAAAATTAATTCCACAGAGAAAAATGTTGGGTCCTGTTGTCAATCGAGCTAAGTAGCATTTGACCAACCAACTGTCAGATGTCAATTTATACAAGGGAGGATATAATTTATTGAATTATATATTTGTGTAGAATAGAAGTAAAAGTAAGTTCTGAAAATTTAAGAATGACACCTGGACACGGGAATCGAACTCGGAACATTTGGCTTAGTATACTAATGCTCAAACCACTGATCTATCCAGGAATCGTCCCGTGCTCAGGGTCATTCTTCACTCATATTTTAAGGCAGAGTCTATGATGGACGTGCTGAAATCGTCAGCTACAAATGTGTGATTGTATTAAGATCATGAGCTATCAGATAACGCAGCCACCTTCGACTCAGTAGTTGGCTTTATGCTGCCTGGATAGCTCAGTGGTTAGAGCATTGGCATACTAAGCCAAAGGTCCCGGGTTCGATTCCCGTGTCCAGGTGTCATTTTTCAATTTTTATAATATGATATCTAAATAGAATGTGGTCTAGGGGTAAGGTGTCAGACTTCTGTGCTGGCGGCTTGGGTTCAACCCTTGGTCCCGACACAGATTTATCTGCTTTTCAAACCCTTCCTCCACCTCTGACAAGACGTGCATTAACCACAACTTGTGAATGTGGGGCATGCCAGACCTCCACCATGGTTCGGATCCCACGTTAAACTGTAGGTACTCCATTTCATCTCACAATCACCCTACCATTACACATGAGCGTGCGTATAACCCGAACGGGTAGTAAGACGTGGTGTTAATAATAATAATAATAATAATAATAGATGGAGTAATTATTATTAGCACCGCGTCTTACTACCCGTTTGGTTATACGCACTTACGCTAATGTGTAATGGTAGGGTGAGTGTGAGATTAAATGGAGGGCCTACAGTTTAACGTGGAATCCGAACCACGGTGGAGGCCTGGCCTGGTAGATGGAGTAATTCTCACTAAAAGAATAAATACTAGCTTTGGCTATTTGTTTCTAAAAGTAAGGAGATAAAATTATAGGTTAAGATTGGATTGAAGGGGCTGTGAGAAAAAGCCAGCGTTTTTACAGTTTTTATGGCAAACCATTTTTTTTTTCCTTGCCAAAACAAATCAAATATTGTTCCAGTAGAAATATAATTATAATTTTCTTCACATGGTGACTTCAAAATTTCTTGAATATCTGTCAAAGATGTGATGGAATTTAATGCCAACTTTTTATCTTGATTTAAAAGTTTGTTAGATAGTGCCACTATGCTGATGATAGATATTCAACAACTGTTGATATTGGCATGTGAATAAAATTAAACTCTGTTTTTACTGGAGCAATATTTTATTTATTTTAGCCAGAAAAAATGTTTCCATCAAAACTGCAAAAACTCTGTCCTTGTCACGCGTCTCCTTCCGTCCCACCTTAAGTCTCTTTTTCTTGCCTAATAAATGTGAAGTAGAAATGGAGAGGTAGACAGATGAAATCGCATCCCCCTCCTCACCCCCTCAATACAATCAGTGTGTCCCTCTGTGTTGTGTGGATGTGTCGGTGTTACCCCTGAAGTGGGAGACGGATGACAGGCAAGCGGGTTATTAAGTGCGTGGGGCATGCTAGACGACATGTGTGATGGATGACACGTGCTACAGCAGCGATGAATGGTTGGAAGGAGGGAGAGGAGCTAATGTTAGTGAGAGGGTGGCTGGCTACTGAGCAGTGCTACACCGCTCACATGGGATCAAAGACACCGGCGATGGACCACCTCCGTTCAATTAAATACACACTCGATCAAATCAAATAAATCATACGACATCCAAAAGTAAGTTGAGCCATGCTCATGACTAAAGCCCGGATTTTGATTACCTAAAATTTGTTCACCTATAAAATGACCTAAAAATTCTAAAACATTACTCCAATTTTTTTTAAGTGATCTAAAAATTAGAACACAAACTCGTCATGAATAAGCACGCAATTTATAAAATTCTTCTAAATATTGTATTAATTTACAAATATCTTCTTCAGAAGTAATAGCTAGCCCCTTTCAACGCGACCCTCTCCAGCTTAATCGCAGTATCTCACTAGGAATGTGCATTTTACAACAAAACAAGCAAAGAGTATACAAAGTCAATTCTCTACATTAGCTTCTCACACAAACAGAGAGATAAGCTTATGTGTTGAAAAAATGTATTAGGTTATTTATGCATTTATAAAATATAGATAGTATTAAAACATTCTTACTCAACTTAAATGCCTGCAAATTACTCAGATATGTCGCAAAAAGAATATATGATCTAAGATTCCATAAGAACAAAAAAATGGCCAAAAATAACCTATGCAATATACATTTATGCGACCAGGGGATCATGAACAGAGTTGATATAACAATGAGCACTACCATTGATTTACCAATAACAAGATGACATGTCATCAAAACCTATGTCCTGCTCAGAGCCATTTAAGAAGATATTTGCTTCAGATTATTTCCAACCAACTCTGAGGACCAATTGCACAAAATGTCAGCTTGATTATTCAATCAGCGGACTACCAATCAGCTTGATCTTAGATAAAGAAAAGTTTTGGTTGGAACAAATTTAATCAGGGATAAAAAAAATCTCCAATCACCTCATCTTAAATGTGACAACTTAATCAAGTAAGACAAGCATGGCAACACTGAGCTATCCAGGCAGCAATAAGCCAACTACCGAGCTGAAGGTGTCTGCGTTGTCTGATAGCTCGTGATCTTAATAAAATCACACATTTGTAGCCAACGATTTCCGCACGTCCATCATAGACTCTGCCTTAAAATATGAGTGAAGAATGACCATGAGCACGGGACGATTCCTGGATAGCTCAGTGGTTAGAGTATTGGCTTACTAAGCCAAGTGTCCCCGGGTTCAATTCCCGTGTCCAGGTGTCATTTTTCAATTTTCAGAATATGATATCTAGTTGGTGTAATCCTCACTAAAAGCATAAATAATAGCTTTGGCTATTTGGTTCTTAGTGTAAAGAGTGCTAAATCTGATTGTGAACTGAGCTACGGCTGTGCGGGATCCTGAACCTAGAACAAAAAAAATTCGGGAAATTTGTTGTTCCCGAAACTTAGGCGGGTAAAAATATTACTTGAGATTTTTTTGGAAGAAAAATAAAAACTACAAGTAAGGACCTTCTATTCTGTATTTGATTTTCATTAAAAACATTATTAATGTATTATATTTAGTTAATTAGATGGATACCCGAAACTGTATAGTTACTTTTATTTTATAACTATCTTATAACAAAACTGAGTGCCATTAAGTAACTTAACTATGTTTCACATAATTGATTATAATATTTATACCTGAGTAGATTTAAGGCAGGAATACTTATATGTTTAGCGCAAAATAATGATAAAAGTGGAATTTTAATATCAAATTATGTACGAAATACACCTTCACCACACTTATTCGCATAAATACACGTCTATTACGCAAATGTTATTATTTGGAATGATATCAATTTGCTTTTGTATTGATATTATGTGTTTCATCAACATGAAGACCGGAGAATAAAACAGTTGATGGGAGAGAACTGACTGTTTAGCTTCACCAAAGATTTGATCAACAATCACGTCCTAACTGTTAATGGTGTAACTGAAAATGAGGTTTGAGACACTGATTGGAGATCAACTTACCCCTTATGTCTTATGTCTGATCAAGGCCCTGATTTTTGTTTAGGCGACCAGCCCTGAGTTCTTGGTTCGAATCACCGGGAGGGAAAGATTTGTTTCGTAGTTCATGATAAAGGCTAAAACTCCACTTTTTCTTTCCCATAGTTGGGAAGGGAAAGGGGAAACTATTTAGGAAAAATACCCTCACTATACTCAGCCAAGATTCTAACCTTTGACCTTCCTATTCCATTTAAACCAGACTAGACGAGTCTAATTTATAGTCTGCGTGCCCACCTAAGCGGACCTCAACTTGTGTTTATTAACTCTAAAAAAAACATAATAATTTAGAAAATAAAAATTGAATTAATTCCGATTGTATACTCGTAAAAAAACTGAAGTATTTTCAGTTATTTACTGTGGGTCTACAATTCCACCAGAAAACTGGTGTAAATTATGATTTTGTGTGATAAGTGGTGCCCACACGTCTTTTTATCTAAGAGTATCAAGGAAATTTACGTTCGAATCCTATTTGAGGCCTTAAAAGTATATCTTTAGCTGGATTTGGACGAGTAGATCTGGTAACTATTATTATGTATCGATAAAGAGTTTTAGAAAATGGTTATTATTATTATTATTATTATTATTATTATCATACACGTCTCTAGACCAGGCTCTTACAGTATTTGCAACCTGATTGCCATGACAAAAACGCTTCTTTCAGGACGACAGCACGCAAATCCTTGTTGTAGGTGACTATACTAGGCGACAAGGGAGTGACTTTGGATCGCGGCTACAAAGACGCTCATCTGTATTTTATACACACGTGGCCAAATTAGATGATTATGTCACCTAACCTTGCATCTGTCGACCGACCTTGCAAATCGATCATTGTGGATTTGTTACTAAATTACGCTGTAGGTTGGACCTTTTCTCAAATCTGTCTCTGTTAATGATGAAATAAGTGACACGTATTACTAATCTTCATTAGAGCAATCCAACGGATTTTCTGATACGATGGGAAACATAGATTCCGAAAATGTGGTTACTTATAAACCAAGACTCTTTCTTGAGGATTACTTGATAAAAAAAAATGGTATTCAATAATTTACAGTAAACAGAACATGTTTTTTTTTAAATTTAATAATGTTTGAGTATATGTTCATTCAAGTGTAACAACAATTCTCCTAGTCCTTGGGGATTTTTTTTTACAACTCTACCAGTTCGGATTAGAAGTGTATATATATATCAATTATTCATTAATTACACCAATGGGGTACGAATTAAGGTAGACTTTAGAGAAAACGTACATGCATTTGAGTGGGGGTACAAAATGAGCTGGTCATTTGGATTATGGATCAGTTTCATAGTCAAACTTAGTACAACTCAAGTGAGGTGGTATACAATTACAAGACGACACCTTACCTAGATCAGAATGGAATGAGCCAGTTTAATATGAAATACTGACCCACTCCATTCGAGCTTAGGTGGGTGTTATCTTATATTTGTACCGCACTTGGGGCGGACTGAGTCTGACTATGAAACCGGCCATATGTGCCCACCGATTTGTGACATCGCTCCACAAGTTTTGCTAAAAACTTTGTAAAGTATTTTGAAACAAAAAAAGCATAGCCTATCTCGTCAAAAGAAGAACTTGAAATCCAGAAGTTATCATTAAATCTGTCTGAGGGATTTTGAATTGTCAGCATTTGAAATAATATGGGAAAAAGTTGATTATTAATAGGAAGATGCACAGAAAACTTAAGTTATTATTTTTATTATTATTATTATTATTATTATTATTATTATTATTATAAAAATAGGACCAAATTTAATTCCGGCACTAGTAGATATAATAAATACCTCAATAGAAACTGGCACATTTCCCAACCAAATGAAATGCTCTCTTATTAGACCCATTTACAAAGGTGGGAGCCATTTAGAATACGGTAATTACAGACCCATAGCAATTCTACCAACTTTTGAGAAGATATTAGAAAGATACATGGCTAACAAATTGACAGACTACTTAAATAAATTCAATATAATAAACCCAAGGCAATATGGATTTCAAAAACACAAAAGCGCTAAAAACCTTTTAGAACATTTTTCTAACAAAATTAACAAAGCCCTTAACAACAATAAGCATATTTTGGCCCTATTTATTGACTTCAAAAAAGCATTTGACACGCTGGACATTGACATATTACTAAGATCTTTAAAAATAATTGGAATTGGTGGACCGTACTTAAGATGGTTTAGGGACTATCTCACTAACAGACTTTTCTATGTACAAATTGGCACTCAAAAAAGTGAAACCAAAGTGACAAATATGGGAGTACCACAAGGCTCAATACTAGGACCTATTCTGTATCTAATTTACGTCAATACTATCACAAGACAATTAAAGAATGGACACATCTACTTATACGCAGACGACACCGCAGTACTGACTATTCACGAAAACCTCCAAATAGCACAATACAACCTGCAACAAGACTACAACGAGATACAAACATGGACTCATGACCATCGTCTAGTAATAAATGCAAAGAAAACTAAAGTCATACATATCTGTTCTCCTAAAATGCAACATACAAGAGTCAATATTACGCATCACAGCTATAATTGTTTACACAACCGGACACAGACATGTTGTGACTGTATCGGAAAACTGGACGCAACAGACAGTCATACTTACCTTGGACTTATAATTGACAAACATCATAAATGGGACAAGCACATACAAAAACTTGAGAACAAGCTAAAAGGATTGACATATGTTTTTTACCATCTCAGAATGTACTTGGATATCAAAACTTTAGTAATAATATATAAATCATTGGTTCAATCAATAATATCTTATGGCATATCCATCTGGGGAGGAACGACAGAATGTTACACAGTCAAAATATTGCATTTACAAGAAAAGATCTTGAAAATTATATTTGGTACCAAAAATGCTAACAAACAGATATACATTCAACATAAAATTCTACTTCTTAATCAACTTTATGAGTACAACCTCTTGATAGGATATTACCATTCAGATAAATACAAGCAAATAAAAACCCATTCCATTAACACCCGCTCAATTTCTAACAAAGAAGTGTATACAATCGGTAAATACTCTAATCATTATGGTAAACAGGAACTGAGATGTACCATTCCCAAATTGTTTAATTTGCTACCACCAACACTTAGAGAAATCCCTGAAATAAATATAGCGAAAAATAAAATTAAAGACTGGATACTTCAAGGCATGCTTCAAACAACAATGTAAATATTTTTGAGTGTAAATGTTATATGTGTAAATCTTTTTGTTTTTTAATTATTTTATTATTATTATAATTTTTATTATTATTATAATTTTTACCATTGTTAAATATTACTTAACTACAAAACCTGAAGATGTACCTTTAGGTACTTCGGGATTGTATCAAAAACTAATCTATGTAATTTTTCTTTTAAATCCTAAATAAACAATGATTGATTGATTGATTATTATTATTATTATTATTATTAGCACCGCGTCTTACTACCCGTTCGGGTCATACGGCTATGCTCTAACTACACTAATGGGTTAGGGATTATTAAGGTTTAATTTAAAGGATATGCACCCATATTTGCGTGGAGGGAAAGTGGAAAATCATTTAGGAAAAACCATCCTCAGTACACCCGACCGGGATCGAGCTCGAATCTCCCCATCCTGGGCAGTCTAGTCCAACACGAGAGTGGCGCGTTAGACCACGTGACCAATGAAGCAGGTGTTATTTTTAAGGCGTAGGCTACCTATCACAAGTATGGCCGTGCCTTGATGGGAAGCCCTATCGCTAATAGTTATTGTAATAAGTTAGTTTGTAGCTCATGTGGTTAAACAACCCTGTATTTTAATCGAACCCGTTAAATAGCACAGTAAAAAACTATTGTTAAGTATTTATAGATTAATTATACTCATTATTAAAGCTTATATTTGAAAGTAATTTAAAAAAAAATTGGTACTAACAAGAATAGTGCTCAACAGCCTTAATAGATTTGCCAACAGTCTTAAAAGTAATCTTTCTGAAAAGAATCACGCCAGTTGCGCAGTTTTCTTTGTGCTGGCGTTCCAATACTCCTTCCTCTTTGTTCAACTCTCGCTAAATATTTCTTATCGCACCTTTTGCTTCGTTCTATATTTCATCGCGACCGCTTGTTTGTCTTACCATCAGCTCTTGGGGAAAAGAAGCGCGGCAACTCGTGGTACTGAGGTGAGGCGCTCTCGCGTATTAAAAGAGATTCGTTTTGAAGGCTCGTGTCTTTTGAAAGATCACCTTAAGTGTAGAGGTAGAGATAAATCGTTTTGCTGTAAAGTTGATGATTTGTTAGTTTATCTTCCGCTACTGGAGATTCATCATTTCTTAACCCCATTACTCATTACACAATCCACCTCAATGTATCTTCCTTGATACATTCTCACAGAAGCTTTTTTTTTAACTTCAGTATTATATATATATATATATATATATATATTGTATACGAATACCCACAATTCTCCTTGAGAAAGATTCCTTATAACAAAGCAAGCCGAAAATTCAGCTTGAACGCAAATCATCTAAGGCTATATTCACTAAAGAATGCAAATCTGATCTAGTTGATCTAATGGAAGTATGTAAATGATGTAATTTTATTCCTAAGATGCTCCCCAAGATATTATATATTTAAACCTTTTTTTGTATTCACTAAAAACTGAGTAGTTACTGTGAGGTCATCAAAAGCGTCATCATTTGTACTTTATTTAAACAATTTTTGGAAAGAATTTACTCTGTAGTCAGTGTTACTTTATTTTAAATTTCTAATTGCAAATGACAGAAAACATTAATATTACTTAACCTATATCTAATAGGCCAGCAAGCAATTAAATTAAAATAGGCCTATTTACTTTGTGCTTTTCAAACAAGAATAGACCCCTATTACTAATTATAAATTAATAATCTATATTATTATGTTAAGACTTTCGTTGCACTTTTAAAATATGTATAAACACATTAAAAACTGTTTTGAAAATATACTGGAAACGTCATATTTGGTGACAAGGCCTCTTTCAAAATTGAGAAATAATATGAATGTAAAATTCAACAAAGTGTGTGTATATTTTTTCTATTTCCTACAATATGTTGATATATAATTGAAATACACTTAACTATGGCCCGATTTTCCTAAGAGTGGACGTATCTGACAGCTATAGAGGTTACTAGGTCTACTTATCTATACTCCTAATTCAAGTCATTTTCTAAAGATGTCAATTTTGATCAATACTATCAATATCTATATAAAAAATAGTAAAATTCTATCAATGTTGACAACAAAAGATATTTTTGTATTTTATAATAGGTGCTCAAAATGTCAATTGATTATAAAATCAAGGTATAAGTATAGTTTGAGGCAATACAATATTATGTAAACATTCAAACATTTAAATGACATTATTTAAAATTTGTGCCTACTCTTGAGTGAATAATTTAAGTGAATACGGGTTGAGGCACGTCTTTCAAAGTTTCGCCGGTGCCTTTATTTGATAACTTTTGTGAATCTAGACCATATTGTTTAGTTTGCGAGATAGATGACACCGTCAAATTGGACAACACGAGCTGCGCACAATGTTGTTGCACGCGATGTAGCAAAGAAACAGCGATGTGTACTCAGAGCCTGCCACGGATGTTAGTGGTATCTTACAAATTAAATGGACGTTGCTTGTACAGCCATCGATGCCGGCATGTTTGTTAAGCTCACATTGATATAAGCCTATATTATGTTTGTGTTTCCACTAGTATTGTTTTAATTTTCTTAAAGTTCAAGTGTATGTTGAATACAGGCCCGCTACGGTAGTGGGGACCTAATGGTACCATGGATTCAAACTTCGACCCCCCACCCCCCTGTCCCCAGCAATTCAATATATTGGGAGACAGACTTATTTAAATTAGAGATGTAGGAAACGCGAGCTAAGACCTATTTTATTACAGTTTTTATAGCAAAATATTTTTTTATCAAAAGAAATTAAATATTTCTCCGGTAGAAACACAGAGTTTAATTTTCTTAACATGGTGGTATCAACAATTATTGAATATTTATCAAGGGTGTCCTGGAATTTAATGACTTCTTTTTTCTTTTCGTTTAAAAAATTTGTTATCTAATGCCACAAAGCTCATAACAGATATTCAACAACTGTTGATATGATCATGTGAAGAAAATTAGACTCTGTGTTTCTACTGAAGATATATTTGATTAATTTTGGCCAAAAAAAAATGTGTTGATCTAAAATTTAAAAAAAAAACACTAAAAAAACGTTACCTTGCGTTCTCCACATTCCCCCTTTAAGGTGCTTATAGACAAGCAATAAAACATTATTAAGTAACATAATCAAGTATCCAATCTGGGTGACACTCCGTATCCGCGTGACATCGTAACATCGGCGCATCTCGTCAGTTCTCGGTCTTTTTGCACCGCCTCAATGCCATGCATTCAAGATAACTCCGCTTGTTTGCATGTCTGAGCATTAGTGAGTAAATTCACTGAATAGCGTCTAGAGGTACAGTCAAAGTCAGTTGTTATTACTGTTAAGTATGGACACATGCGAAATGATGGGACGGCATGGTTTGTCACGTGTGTGATGCGTGGCCATGTTCAGAAACACTACGTACGTCATCATACCGTATATTCGGCGCGTACTAGAAAACTTGTAGGCCTACGCGATGGTGTTCCGTTACAGTGATGTGGTGGGGGCTGAAGATGTTGCGCGTCTGATCCGTCCACCAATCCGTCGGACGGCTGCTCTCAGTACAGAATATGGATCGGAGATACAGTAGCCCCATGGCTTCTTTGGTGCTGAATGACAGCTCACAGCAGACTTCTGACAGTCAACATTTAGGTATACACCTACATTTTGACCGTCAGAAGTGACAGCTGCTAAACACATGTTTTTGCAGATCACATGGTTCGGCGTAGGGATACATAATTTGGTCTGGTAACTTTTCAAAGCTTTTAGCTGTCATCCAGCACCAAAGAAGCCATGGGGCCACTGTAGTAACGTACAGACCCTGCAGCCTGCACCCAATAAAGGAATTATAAATCAGGATAAGTTAGCAATAAGTTTATTTTCTTTTGTAATTGTAATTATTAAGAAGTAATTATTATGTCTTCTTAGGTTAAGTTAGTTATAAGTCCATAGGTGGTGGTATAGCAGATAGTGGGTGAAGCGACTATTAGGATGGATAGAAATAAGAAGGGTAAATAGGACAAACTTAGGCTAGATGTTTTTTCCAACTATTATTGTATGTAAATAAAATTGAAGCGTCTAAAAATGAGAACTAAGGTAAAGATGAAGTTTAGGTCTGAGCTAAATATTAGGAATCGGGACAGATAGCCTATTTAAAAAAAAAGCATGGCTACACGCACTCTTAGACCTGTGTAGTGTGGCCCCCGCCGGAAAGGTGGGGGAAAGGGACGTGATAAAATGACAGTGTTTTTGCAGTTTTTATAGCAAAACTTTTTTTTAGCCCAAATAAATAAATAATTGCTCCAGTAGAAACATAAAGTTTAATTTTTTTTAACATGGATATATAAACATTAGTTGAATATCTGTCATGGGCATAGCGCAATTAGATTAGAAACTTTTTACATGAAAATAAAGAGTTTTCATTAAATTCCAGGACACCTTTGACAGATATTCAAAAAAACTTTATCACCATGGGAAGAAACTAAACTCAAAGTTTCTAATGGAGAATCATTTGATTTATTTTGCCTCCCCAAAAAATATTTTGCTAAAAAAACTACAACACTTACCCCCCTTACCCTCCTTTAAAGGAAGATATAAACGTAGGCCTACTTTAAAGATTACTTCCAAAAGAATTAGCATTCTTAGTTTAGTTTGCTAATTTCGAGCTTCCAGAGTACTTAAAACCTTTTAATAACCTACAAACAAGAGTTTGAATAGCAACAATTGAGCTAAGCCTATTTCATTATTTTTATGTCCGCAATATTACTAATCTACAATGGTGCATCTGTAAATTCTTGTGGGAGAATTTCACAGTGAAAGAAGCCCTAATTACATCCTAAAGGTAATTAAGGTAAGAAGTAATTTGAAAATGATTACTGCAGTACTCTACAGTATTTAACCTATACGAAGGTACTACTTTTCTGAATAGTCGTAGGAAATAACAATTAAAATACAAACGAAAGTCACAACAAGAATAATGTAATTGTTGAGCACCAAATAAGAGTGCAGAAAATATATTGTAATTAAACACAAAGGGAAAGAAAGGACAATGTAATGAACGGTCAGTCGAAATGACAGTCAAAATAATCATATATTTAATAATTGTGTCCTCATTATCTCTAAACTTAATTAATAACATACGGTGGTGTAATTATAGAGGGGGTTGGTGTTTGAACCCAATTCAAGACGCCAGAGATAGGCCTCGTGTTATTTTATTTATGTTTTTGCTACGCCAAGCGAATTTGGGTTCACTATATTTTTTTATATATGGTTTTATTGTGTGAGAAATAAAGTGTTTACATACCTACGGTGATTAATAGTTGTGTTTGTGCTCACTACCATATGGGCTGACAAATTATTAGTTATCTACTTGACCACGGTATGTGTACTTTGTGGCGATAAAGTTTGGGGAAGCAAACCAAATAAAATGCAATAAGCAATCATCCTTTGATATATAACACGATCAGTAGCCATCAGACTATATTTTCAATGATTTTAAAATGTGACATTTTGACCAATATTCAGTTCTTAACTTCTCAATATTTTTTAGTTAAATTATTATTATTATTATTATTATTATTAGCACCGCGTCTTACTACCCGTTCGGGCTATACGCACTTACGCTAATGTGTAATGGTAGGGTGATTGTGAGATGAAATGAAGGACCTACAGTTTAACGTGGAATCCGAACCACGGTGGAGGCCAGGCATTCCCCACATTCACAAGATGTCTTGTCAGAGGTGAAGGAAGGGTTTGGTAATCAGATAAATCTTTGCCGGGACCGAGGATTGAACCCCGGCCGTCAGCATAGAAGTCTGACACCTTAACCCCTAGACCGCCAGGTCACCTTTTGAGTTAAACATCATCACCCTTTCAGATTCCTTTAGAAACACCGCTTTCAACGGGACATGCCAACTTTGTCCCCGTCGCCATTTTTGTATCTTCTACCCGTACCGCTCTCTATTTTGAAGATCTCGTGATTATAAATAAAAGGAAATTTGTGGATCTTTGTGTCTCCCATTTTATGTGTTTGGGGAGCTTTTGAAATATAAGCCTTATTTATTTTCCATTGTAACTGCTTCAGTGGCCCCGTGGTCTAACGCGCAACCCTCGCAGTAAAATAGACTGCCAGGATGGCGAACTAAACTAAAGATCAAAGAATTTTTCTTAAAAAAAATCTCTTGAGAAGTAAATAGTTTTGATATTAGCTTTGTTGGGTAATAGTACGGAGGATGTTGCAAGCAAGGATGATACTTTACTAGAGGCTAGTAAATAACTAGTAACGGAAATGGGTTACGAAGTAAACGCTAAATAAATGATAACACAGAGAACACAGGTTGACGACTATAGTTTAGAAATTACTGCCAACAACATACCACTTGACATAGTTAATAATTTTAAATATTAAGAGACAATTTTAACTAGTAATAAATATAGCCTATTAGAGTGGAAATTGGGAAAAGAGTAGTCAAAAAGTGTATAATATTACTCGGTCAATGAATTGTTGTCAGTTCGACTGCTTTCAAAGGAATGTAAAAATCAAAAAATATAAAACAATCATTTAACCGGTTTTTCAAGGTGCCTAGAAATATATTTTATCTAAATAGAGATGTGAATACTGGGGAGGGTAGGCATCTACATAATGATAAGCTACATACCCTGTACTCATCACAAGACATTGTTAGGATAGTAAAGTCTCGTAGATAACGGTAGGCAGGACACGCAGTGCGAATGGGAGAATCTAGAACCGTGTCCAGGGTACTGACTGACAAGCCCAATAAGAAGATCTAGACGCAGATGGGAGGATAACATTAGGATAGACCTGAAAGAAATAGCTCCATGCTCAAGTTGCATTTTTAAAGGGCATCACGTTCCTTAATATAATTAAACTTAAATTAGCTAATGGGACATAATACTATGTTGTCGCAATGCTTGTCTAGCCATGAGCTGGGATTATTTGGTTAACCTTTTTTTCTCTCGACACTCTAAGCTCAGTCCTACATTTCGACATCTCTATTTTTATTTACATAGCATACAGGATATTAATAAATATAAAATACTAACGTAGGTTAAAACCTAGCTAGCTAGAGAATTAGGGGAGTGTTATAGAGCGAGGATTAATATAGTAGTTTAAGACTACTGTTAGTGTGGTTTAATTGTCGATCTCTTGCTCGTCATTAGGTTGGGGATAGATTAGCGTTCTGAAAACTGCGACAGAAACTCAATGAGCAAAAAGCAAGCACGGCTGCCCGCTAGGAGAAGTCATGACGGTGTTTCAAACGCCGATACCTCTGGCTCTAAAAACATGGGGAAAATGTTGACTATGAGTGAAGATGATCCACTGCTCGCCCTTGCTGTATCAATCCATCTGAAAACTAATAAGTCCGGAAATATGGTGTGTACACTGTAAACAGCTTCAGGCTCTTCTTTGGGCCGTTTAATACCTGGTCCATCAAACTATTCGAATATCCATACAGAAATTTCTATTACTACATAATGATTGCAGGGAGCTTTGCTGTGTTTCAACGTTTATTTACATCCATTACTGTTTCCAGCCTATGGTATCGGTCAGTTTAAAAAAAATTCAAGTCATATATTTTTCCACTATCTGATTACTAGGCCTGTCATAGCTTCATAAACCTTATAGTATATTTTAAGACTAGGATAGGCTCAACATCCATTCTCTGGACGTCAATTTATAAAAGTGAGAGGGTAAACCCATATTTTCATCGATGATAATTTTTCGGCCATACTGGGAATCAAACTCAGGACCCTTAGTTCAGTATACAGACACGCCACTGACCGAGCTAAGGTGTTGGACTGTGTGTTTCATCGTAAAAGGGGATATTGAGATAAAATATTGGAAAACAACAGCAGCCACCTCCATCCACAGTTTTCCCTTGATATCCCTGTTTGCATAGTTGGTGTGTTTTAAATTCCACGGTGCATCTCTATGATGCACTTCGTGTCTAAACAATTATGTGTCAAACATGAGCGCGGTCAACGTGTACACGGCTCCACAACTGAAAAGAGACTGCGACACAAACACTAGTTTGACGGTGAACGGCTGAATATATGAAAAGCTGTCGCAGTGGACGAGGAACTCAAAAATCTGCATTTAAACAACCGTTGCAGCGCTCAGGGCGCTATTATTAAACCTCCCATGTGAAACAATGCAATATACTAGAGCAGGGGTCCCCAATTATTTTTGGTGGAGGTCTGTTTTAAAAACTCGAAATACTTTCGCGGTCCGGCAAAACTTTAACAGTGACTCAATTTCAAGCCCCATAGGACTATATTAATTCAAAAACTTGATTTTCTTTCCTTTTAGTTATTTTACATATTTATTATTGTTGTCCTTCCAAGTCTACTACCCATCCACCACCGAAATAAAAGGCATCATTTCTTATGTTCATCGCTATCTCGTTAAGGTCCTTAAAAATGTATCTGCGGTCCGCCATTTGGTGACCACTACACTAGAGCAAACTTGTCGCAGGGTTTCAAAGGCTAGTCTGTCTCCGACCTGGGTCAGTGAGACATTATCAAACGCTGTCTGGCTACACAGCTTAAAATACAATGGACTGTGTAATTTTCTGTAACTACTTCTCTATTCTGTCTAAGTTTATATATATTCCTTTTCTCCCTTCATATACAACCACTCTTTGCCATATCAATAAGAAAGAGGGGAAATAAAACCACAAAACTTCTTATTGCAAAATAAAAAGGAAAGCTTGCTGCTAGTTCTCAGTTATCTTAACATTTTCTGGTGTGAGCTTATCAAAAAATTACTGTATTTTTTATAAGAAGGTTAAATCTAGATCCCCTTTTCATCAAGTTTCTCATAGCTCCACATAATATATGTTTAAAATTTTTTTGAGAATAAGCTAACGTTACATTTCCCCACATTTTTTTCTAGCAATAAAACTCAAAATATGGAGCTGTTAAGGAAAAAGAGCCCTGTTGTTATCTCTCGACTTTATTTTAAAGGGAACCATATTTTGAAATAAAGCTTTGTATAATTAAATATTGCGTTTAGAGCTGAACGTCTGCTGGCCAATTTCTCCCATACCCTGCAAATTCCGCCACTAAAACTACTCAAGGTTTTCTTTCTTGTACAGTAGCCCTGTGGCTTCTTTGGTGCTGAATGACAGCTCACAGCTGACTTCTGACACTCAACATTTAGGTATACACCTAAATGTTGAGCGTCAGAAGTGACAGCTGCTAAACACATGTTTTTACTGGTCATATGGTTCGGCATAGGGTTACATAATTTGGTCTGGTAGCTTTTCAAAGCCGTCAGCTGTCAGTCAGCACCAAAGAAGCCATGGGGCTACTGTAGACTGCCTTAAAACTACACTAGCACTCACACAACCTGTAGGGGCAGGTAAAACTGTACCGGATATCACTCAAGCTGTGTAGATTGACTAAAGAGTACGGCGCTTCTGTTACGTATGAAGTGTTCTAAATTCGTATTTTTAACAGCACTCTGTTCTACACATTTACTACACACATTGACTGTGTGTGGTCTATTTATGATTTTACTACTCTCGTTTGCATCATTAGTTAGCTGAATTAACGCCAATTAAATGCAAATTATTTTATTCTAACATTTATGGCGTTTCAAAGTGGCAGCTGTTTATTTACAGTTTTTTTAAACTAATTGAATAACATTCTTGACACTTTAAAAATCTAGTTTTATATAATATGAACAAACATATTTCATTGCGTTGCTAGATAATTGTAAATATGTGAATATTTTTAGGTATTTTTTCAAAATGAATAATTTTGAATGTTCAAACATAAAAATTGTTTGGTTGAGGTTATAAAACGATCCCGATCATGTTTTTTTTTATAAAGATTATAGTTAAATGGGCAATCTCAGTAAAATTAATAA
This sequence comes from Timema poppense, assembly GCA_902141375.1. Taxonomy (NCBI): domain Eukaryota; kingdom Metazoa; phylum Arthropoda; class Insecta; order Phasmatodea; family Timematidae; genus Timema; species Timema poppense. The sequence goes on from CABFOV010005644.1 coordinate 30,333, forward strand.
TTAGTATAAAACAAAGCAGTGAATTAAACAAATACTTTTAATATATGCACAGCTTCTTACTACCCATCCAGGCTCTTCAAACATTTAAAATTACAGGTCAGGGATGACGGTAGAATTTAAAGGGAATATACTGAAATTTGCGTGAACCGTAAAGGGAGAGTGGGAAATTATTCGAATTAGAAATTCAGTACATCCAGCTGGGACCTAAATCCCAACTATTCCCCACCTCCCCCTCAATGAGAAACTAGGCTAGATAAGCTTGGCGTTAAGTCCACGTACTTATCAATTCGGGTTTATTTAAATTAAAGATGAAATAGGGTTTTAATTTACTTAAGATATTGATGGTAGGGAAAAATAAATTGAACAATACGCAAATAAAAGCTAGCGAGAATTTTTAAAACATTAAAAGAAAAGGGTAAGCCATAAATCAACGTTGATGAAGCTAAAAGGATAAAACAACGAGTAACTAATTTTGAAATGTAGCTTATTAAAAAAATATAAAGAAAATACTACCAAACAACATAGTGAAGGCAAAGCAGAAACGATAAGAAACAAATTCAAAGACGAAAGTCAAACAAAGAAATCCGAGGTAGAGAGGTAATATGGATAATATCAACATAGTTAGTGACGGCGAAGAGGAAAACAATACGAGACGGGGGAAGGGGAACAGAAAAAACAAGGCACACATTGAAAATGAACATTCTCGGAGTAGAGTCTAATAATAATAAAAAAAATAAAGGGAAGTGAAGTAGTGGTATTTAAATGGGCTGGTGATTGCTCGCGCTGCCCTCTGTCGGCGCTAGATGGCGTGTTCGACGTGTGTGGTCCCGGAGAGGTTGTATAACGTGGTGGTTGGTTGGTGCGGTGAGTGGAGCTTGTTTTGTCAATGGACCGCTTACTAACACGGCCCGGAGATCTATTACCGCATCAGAGTCGGCCTCCTCACCCCCCTCTTCTTTCCTCTTCAGGTAGAAACCGTGCAAGTCCCACGAGAGGACACCGGTACGTTTGGAAGAGCGGGTAGCACGCCTGTCTTTGACTTAAGACCTCGATCCCCGACATCAACACTTGTTACTCTTTTCCTCTCGCTTAATTAATACAGTTTAAAACCCGCTTCGGTGGTAACTTGGTCAATAGGCTAGATCGCTGAATACTGGGAGATCAGGGGTTGAATACAGGTCTGGTGGATGTATTTTCCCAAATGGTTTCACCTCTCTCTCTCTCCACGCAAATGAAGGTTGATTTCATTTAAATTCCATCTGCCTCATCCAAACTATAGTAGCACAGTTGAACTATACACGTATAACCAAAGCGGGCAGTGAGAATCAGTGGAAATCAGCAACACTAATTTAAATAACACTTAAAACGGTGCATGTCAAACGGGACCTTATAAAAAAAGGTAGTTATTTTAAGTAAAAGACCCGCCTCGGTGGCGTAGTTGGCTAACGCGCTAGTCGTGTTGAGCTCGACCGCCGAGGATGGGGATTTCAAGGTTCGAATCTTGGTCGGGTTAGCTGGGGGTGGTTTTTCCTAAATGGTTTTCCACTCTCCCTCCACGCAAATGCTGGTTCACTTCCTCTAATTCAACCTTCCCAAATTCCCAATCAATTAGCGTAAATAGTACTTAAAAAGTATAACCTGAACGGGTAGTAAGACGTGGTGCTAAATAATAATAATAATAATAATAATAATTTAAGTCAAAGCACCTACGTTGTTTAGGGAGGTGCTAAGAAACGCCACTGTCTCAAAATAAGCCCACAAAGCACCTGATTGATCGTCAAATCTCATCGCTTCGGGACAGTAGAGAAGGCTCAACCCTAACACTGTTAGTGCAACTGGAATATGATATTTTACCAACTGTGGTTTTACGTCATCCTTCCAAGCAAATGTTGCTACTGCACATTAAAATTAAACTTTATCACCCTGTTGTGCTAAATAGAACCGGAATTAAATCATACTAATAAAAAACAAGTAGACCTATTTCAAATTTTTAAGTTATGGTTTGGATTTTTTTTAGCACCGCGTCTTACTACCCATTTTGGTTATACTCTTATGTGCTATTTACGCTAGTGGTTTTTGTGATGAGGAAGGTTTTATTTATAGGAAGTTTACCCATATTTGCGTGGAGGGAGAGTGGAAAGCTATTTTGGGTAATCCTCCCTCAGTACACCCGACCGAGATTCGAACCTCAATCTCCATGTCATAGGCAGCCTAGTCTACTGTATTCTTTAGATATACTTCTAGTTCAATATTTAAAATAATATATATTTTTCATTGATGAAATATAATAATATATTTAAGTTAAGTTAGATACATTTAGGATGAACTAAGTAAGATAGGAAATTCTTTGTGAAAATCGAGTTTTGTTAAGATAGACCTATATTTTATCAATTTGTTTTAAGATTTTGGACCATCTTGGCCTAGCTAGTAAAATAAGCTTCAGAAATAAAACTGTCATTTATAATTGATATCAGAAATGAGTAAAATAATAAATACATGATACACTTTGTTAAAATTTGGCGTAATCAAGAATTTTTGGCCAAATTCAGACACTTCTTTTCAAAATATTTTAGCTCAGCTTCATTTTTATACTGCCACCGTTTAAAATATTTTAATTACTACAAAACACGTTTTTCTTTGTTAGCTTGTTTTCGAAAAACTTACTAGTTTATATAATTAATATAACTAATCAGTTTATTATTGATGGCATACCAATTTACCTATTAATTTTGATAGATCATACTTTTCATATAGCCTTTAAATATTTTATGTCAAATTATTAATATGTATTAATTCTTTGTTAACGTTTTAAAGGTATTAATATACTCCAATCTAGTTAAATTGCCCATGTATCCACTAGTCAATTTGCTTATCAGCCAATCCTATAACCCGCTAACTTAAAATATTTTAACCATCACGAATTATTGTTCTTTCCTTGCTTTTCTGTTAATTTAATAATTCCAGAACATTATATTCGTAACAATCTTACTGATAATATTTCGAAGTGTTATTGTACCTGTTTTAATTGACTTCATAATTCATTATAAATTAGGTATTTTCTTAAATAAATCATCTTGCACGTTATGTCTCTTATTTTTATCTTGATTTAATTGACCAAAGAAGTTATACCAATAAATTTAAGTATATGTAACATCTAAGTACGTCCCTTATATTATAATATCAGCTTCAAGGGTTGTTTGCTACCATATGACCCACAAATAAAGGAATGCTAGTGTTGATTAATTTAGCTATTCACTTTACTTTTATAGCACTAAACAAACTTATAACAGTTTTAACAAAAATATATATTTTGCTACTATTGGTTTCAAATTGTGGTTCGATTAAAGATCCAGAAGCCAGCCATGAGACGTTCTAATGACTATCTATTATTGTATTTCAATTTTGGCAAAAATTACTCTCTATTTCAAACTTTATGAATAAACATATAAACAAACATGGTCGTTACTTTAGTTCTTTGAAATATTTTTATTTTAAACATGTAAAATGAGGATAGGTTACACACTGAAATAAATGAAGTCATCAAAATATTCGTATAAAATATAAGTACAGTTCCATTTTCATAAGAAGGATATTATCTGTCAAATTGGAAAGCTACTACATAGGTCAAGTCAACTGTCTCTTTTGATATATATATATATATTATTGATTCCTAAAACATATAATTTTTTCATTTATTTAAGGCATTTAACATGCATTTTCTGAGCCGACTGATTACATCAGCACACAACTATAAACTAACTTAAATCTATAAAAGATACAAAATTAGCCCCCACCAATTAATTCACCACTGTGAAAGAAGAAACCTATATTTTACCAATCATAAATTATTCAGCCATTTTGGGAATCGAGCTCAGCACCCTTAGCTCTGTAAACATACACGCTACCAACTTAACTAAGGGGTCCGACAAAATAGAGTTATTAAAAAACAAAATGTTGTTAATGTCACCAGAAATTTCTAAAAGGCCTTCATATAAAAATTATACTTTAAGTTTCATATCAGAGGTAATAAACGGGAAAATTGTCTACTGGAACAACCAGTTTACTGCCCTTCATGTCTTCAATAGACAAAACCAGGTCCTTAGCGACAAACATGACCAGATAGAGCACACCAGGGGTCAAACAACGAGAGAAGGGTGCTCTAGTTCTCTTCTCACTCTCGACTTACCTCGTACACATTGCGGTCGGCTCTTACCAGGATAATTGATAACATCTGTCGGTTCTTTCTCGTCTTCTGGTGAAATCTCCTTCGTGCTAACACATTATCACAGCACACCTCGTCTCTTATTACAGCTACCTGGGGGAACAATTGTCTAAGAGTACATTTAGCAAAGGATTTTACTTAACTTTTCCTGCACAACGACACACTGAAATAATGGAAAACCTCTCGTGGCACTATAGGCCCTACATATGTATAATAATATAGTGGTCTTGTAATTAAGTGCTATCCTCACCAGCAGATGTTTGCGAGTTCAAATCCAGCTGGGTTCAACGTATTCCTACTGAGCGATAGAAATCCGTTGCAAAATTGGACCCCGATGTATACCGGAAGTTTGTGGGATTCAGAGTGGGATGAATTAAGGGCGCTCTCATATCTATTGACCAGGACAAACACCCCCACCCCCATTCCCCCATAACTTAGCTCACTTTAACGTTTCCCGGGTGGACATCTGGGACACAAAATGTCCCGGAAATCAAGAAAAAAATATCGGCAATGCTCTACGCTCATTTATTCTGCACTACTAGCCTTAATTTTATATAAATAGTTTAAATAACACGACATAATTAATTATATGTAGTATGTTTAAAATGTTATTGTATTTATTCAATTAATTTTATTCAAAACACGTGTAATCTGTGTATGTTTTACTTATTAATACATTTTAAGTATAAATTGCAGATTATGAAGACAAACAAAGGAAAAAATGGGTTCGGGTCTTTATTAGATGACACAAAATAATTAAAAAACTACAAAAGTCATGTATAAGGTGATATAATAAAATATTTTTCCTCAATTTTTGTAAATAATGGAAATATCGCACATAAACCGTTTTCTGTAACATTCTGTACGTAAATTTATCATAGTCCTTTTACCGCCTCGTATTGGATGTTCCGGAATTTTACCAGAAATATTTGGCAACCCTAATGGCATATGAGATACATTTCCGGTTCTCCCTCGCTCATTCATAACAAATCAGTGCTCAAAACAATGGGAAACTAGCCAACTTTCCTGACAACAATGATGGACTAAGATGAGCTGCAGGACACCCTGTATCTTTCAAGTCCATTATGATACTGTGAGACAGTCCTGTACTAATTAGTATGTATTCCAAAAATCAGATTAATTTGTGGAGAGTGTAACAAGGATTTGCAAACCTGCACAGTTAAATTTAAAATAAAAAAGTTGTTTGTGGTCGAAAAGTATATAGGAATTTAATATTATTGAATGGGATCGTTATATTACCCTTGTAAACAGTACAAGATGTGTGACCACCAAATCAAACTCTGATCTGATATTTCTCAGTGTAATCTCGATCAGCTGTTTTAAGGTGGGATTGTAGTCGACGCGAGAAAAGGTCAGAGCGTTTGCAGTTTTTGCATCCAAATAAATCAAATATCGTTACAGAAGAAACGTAGTGTTTAATTTTATTTATATGGCGATATCAACAGTACTTAAACGGGTAGTAAGACCCTGTGCTAAAAAAAAATAAGTTAAATATCTGTCAAGGTGTCCTGGAATTTAATGACAACTTTTTCTCTTTATTAAAAAATGGTTTATCATCTAATGTTGCTATGCTCATGAAAGATATTTAAGAACTGTTGATATCAACATGTGACCAAAATTAAAATCTTATTTTTCTACTCGAACAATATTTTATATATTATATCTAAAAAGATTTTGTTGTAAAATCCGTCAAAACACTTTGGCCTACCTCTTTACTGCCGTTCAAATTCACTCCCACCTTAAGTGCTTGGACAAGAGTTACATACCACCATTGATAGTCATGCGGTCTGAGGAGTCCGGTTCGTAGTATACTAGTTGCTGATGGTAGTGTCGAACCTCACCGTAGTTCAGTGATGTTGGTTTTACAAATGTGTCTTATCAATGTGATCCTTCAATACCGCCTCTTATATCCATCTTTAAACAAGACCAAATATAAGTTAAACCTGCGTTAAAAAGTCTGAACCAAAATAAAAACAACCGAAAAAGTATTACTCCCGCCAGTTATTCAGTTATTACTATAGCCCACAAAATTCCAAAAAATAGGTTTTAGACTAGCACTCGACAGGGTCAAGGACCTTAATACATCAATTATAAAGTAATCTGTTAAAAAAAACCATTAAGTACACAAAACAAATAGGTTAAGAGACATAGGAGTGGGGGTAGCTGACAGCTAAAATAAGATTTAAAAAAATGGTCAAAATAAAAACAAAATTAAAACAAATTTTTTGTTGTGTAAGTTTTGACTGACAAACGTGACAATAAATTAATAAATGGCCTTGCAGATCATGTAGCTTGGATAATTGATGAGAGTAGATCTATTAACTTATGCTAGCTGTCACTTACCTCCACTTCAACCGTAGCCGGGTAGATAGTTCTAGGTGAACTGCCACGTCGGAATCTAATGGGGCTATGAGCCCGCGCGTGCAATGAACCGAGGCTAATGATCCAGTCTTAACACCGTAAAAGCTAAAACAAACCATTATTTACCGCAAGAGGTGACCTGGACTATGGACCAGTTGTTATACCGGTACATATATTTTATTTGCTGACATTTACAATTTATTGAAGTTGTTTGTGATTTACCTCTTGGTTGAGTTATTTTTTTTAAATAATAAGAGCATTAATTTTAGCGTAACCTTTTTTTTTTAGACACTGGTCGATCTCGGTGGTCTTGGGATAAAGTGATCACCTTAGTAATCGAATGTTCGTGGGTTCAAACCCAGTTGAGGTCGACAGNAAAGTGCTCACCTTAGTAATCGAATGTTCGTGGGTTCAAACCCAGTTGAGGTCGACAGATTTTTCTTAAGCGATAAAAATCCGTAGCACAACTTCCTTCGCAGGAGAAGTAAATCGGTCGATCCTATATCGATTGTGGCTTGTAAAATAGTCCTGGAAGGTATGTGAACATACCTTTCCCGGTAAAATTGAAAGGTTCTTTCAATCTAGCTCATAAACATTCTTGTGTGTTGATTTAATCAGTCAGTTGGGGAAAAAATGCACGTTAAATACCTTGAATGAAATCAATATATACTAGATTGTCATCAAACGACTAAGTTCATTACACCCAACTCTAAGAAAAGTAATATACTACCTGGATAAAATAGTGATCATCCGCGGTCCAAGGTGTTGAGCTCGCATTGTTCCTTGTTGCAGTGGCATTGCATGATGGGTTTCCAGGGTAAACAGAGTTAACTTAAGCCCTTATCACACGACACTAGCTCGTACTTGAAATCCAGTGTGCTAGCTAGCACGTCATCATCTAGTATCGTGTGAATCAGAAAAAGTATACTGGTTCTGCCTCTTGGTACTGGCTACCATACTGGTTGTGAGGATAGAACACGCGCTATTTTCGTACTAGTTTCGACACTAGTCTGTGTAATTCGACCAATCAATGCGCGCTGAGCCTGTAGAGACATGGTAGAAATGGCACCAACATGGTCATCGGATGGGATTTTGTTGTTGGCAGAAAATTATTCTAAACATCCTTGTTTATATAATACCAAACTGCCACAATATGACAATATATTTAATATATATAAATTTAATTTAAAACATGTCATCTAAAAACGACAAACTGTGTTCCAGACCCAATTTTATTCTAAATAAACTTGATAGCATGCCAACCTTGGGTGATTTTTTGTTTTAGAATATTAAGTGTGCGTAGGCCTAAAAAAGAACATTTGTGTATCAAGGATAGTGTACTTGGACACTCATGGGCTTAGGGGCCTTTGACCACATTGTAAATAAATTAATACAAATTTAGGGAGATACTAGACGTTAGTGTCACTCCGACTGTATCTTACCTAACCTCCGAATGTATCATTTTTACTTTTTAGCATCCCGCGACCATTATTTTGTCTTTCCAGCCAGTCCCATGTCTATATTATTTTCCATTTCATAATTTTCAATATTATTATTAGTAATTAATGTAGCTGCTACACCCAAAATTAATCTCTGACGTTCCATAAATATTTGCACTAGAACCTAGCACCAAACTAGAAGCGTGTGAATACTCTAGTCCTGTTTCTATTGTACGAGTTAGTATACAGATACTACTAGTACAAGCAAGTGTCGTGTGATAGTAGCTAAACACTGTACTTGTGAATGTATTGTTCTCACCACTCACTAAAACACTCATTAGCCAAGCAGAAGCCAAAATACGTTTCCCATATGAGGTATGTAGAACAAAGCCTATATATGATTGATAAAATGATGTCTAAGAACAAGAACATAATATCACAGGAACAGTTTTAACAAGCCATGCTTTCCCAGTCAATACTTCACGACACGACACTGATGTGTTGCCGTTGGTGAGGAGGTTGGTGTTTGAATCCCAGCTGGCTGTCATGTATGTGTTTTACACAAATGGTTTATTACACTCTTCCAGTTTCCACACTTTTTACTTATATTTCCGTCCTCATCCCTTTCCCTTAAAGTCGTTTACAACCCCTGTACTAAATCAACCGCTACAAATCTTAAAGAAAATTTTTTTTTCGGGGCTCACTATTAAACTAGACCCCTTCGGTGGCCGAATTGTCTTAGGCGTCACTCTCGCTTGCAATAGACTAGACTGCCGATGACAAAGAGATTGGGGTTTGAACCCTGGTCAGGTGGGTGTAATAAGGGGGATTTTTACTAAATGGTATTCCACTCTCCCTTTACGAAAATGATGATACATTTCCTTTAAATTTAATTGTCCTATTCCCTAACACATTAGCGCAGTTAGTAAGTCCTATATTAACGTATAGCCCAAACCGTTAGTAAAATGTGATGCTATTCTAAAAAATCTAAGGCTATATCACTTAATTATGTATTTATTAAAACAGTTGAGGTAAAGCACATTACCTGATTGCTAACTTCATTCAAAAAATACATATTGTTGTTGAAAAGGGTATTAAGTTGTTTGTATAGTAGGATTTTGGCAAGAAGAAACTTTTAGAAAATCCAAACCTATTATATTTTTACTGTCAATAATGATAATGAAACAAATAGCCGAAACTATTGTTAATGCATTTTAGTGGGGATAGCCCCTCATAGATATCAATTTTCAGAATATGATAATAATGATAATATTTCACTATGTATAATATTTATCAAAAGTGAAAGCCGCAAATCACATGACTTGACGTGTGAATATATGAAAATAGATCTAGTAGCTCTTAAGAAAATTGAACTATGGTTGTGCTCTTTTACGATATATCTCGTAACTATAAGAACTAGGGAGTTAATTCACTTAAATTGACTGCCAAGGGAAACTATTGATTTGGATAGTACTCAATTTGACCTGATTCGTTGGCCATGTGGTCTAAGGCGTCAGTCTCATGTTGGACTAGATTGCCGATCATAGGGAGATCGGTACTCATATCCCGGTCGGGCGTACTGAGGTTTTTAAAACATGATTTTCCATTCTCCTGACCCAAAAATGCGGGTAAACTTCTTCCAAATCCAACCTTATTCATCCCTAGCTCATCACCTTAATTAGTAAATATGCGTATAACCGGAACCGGTAGTAAGAAGCGGTGCTAAAAAATAAAGTACTCAATTTGACTTTGAATGTTGCACTTATCCGCCTAAATGAGCTTTACGATATATCTTGAGTAAAAAATGCAAAATACGAGTATATTCTTTTTTTAAAAGTAAAAGTGTAGGTGAGGCGACTTTTACATCAAAAGTTAGATGATGCCTTCAGAGTTCAGCACTCTCTATCACGGAATTCCTGGGATCAATGTTTCCCAACAGGCACTACGTGAGGGTCTATGCAACATACCACTGAAAAAAATATTATTTTTAGCACCGCGTCTTACTACCCGTTCGGGTTATACGCTTAAGTACTAATTACGTTAGTGGATTGGGAATGGAGAAGGTAGAACTTAGAGTAAGTGAGCTCGCATTTGCGTGGAGGGAGAGTGGGAACCCATTTAGAAAAAAACCACCGCCAGTTCACCCAACCGAGATTTGAAACTCAATCTCCCCGTCCTCGGCAGTTGAGCTCGACACGACTAATGCGTTAGCTAACTACGCCACCGAGGCAGGTAGTTTTTTTACCTGCTAGTAGAAAGTCTAGTTATAAAATTAACATAGATTTTGACGTGATGCCAAGTACTTTAATAATATTTATTTTTGACATGTTTTTGGTTATCATACCGCTAAAAGTTTATTGCAATTTGGAGTGACCGTTTAAACTGTACAAAATATAAGTTATTTGATTCCTTTAAAGAATAAAATAATGATCTGGAAAGTGTAAGTTGGTTACTCCATGTACCCGAAAGGTGTACCCTACTAGCGTGATGGTGACCTGGCGGTCTATAGTTAAGGTTTCAGACTTCTGTGCGGGCGGCCGGGGTTCAATCCTCGGTTGCGGCAAAGATGTATCTGATTACCAAACCCTTCCTTCACCTCTGACAAGACATCTTGTGAATGT
>CABFOV010005645.1:0-23200 GCA_902141375.1 Timema poppense
AGGAGGAGGCTCCCAATTTTTTTAAATTTGGGGTGATAATCAAGCCTTGAACTGAGCTCTTAGGTAACTGTATTTTTAAATTTACTTATTTATTTCCAGGGCTGTAGCCAGCCAATAATTTTAGGGGTGGGGGTTTGGGGGGCACATCCCCCAATTGCCGGAAGATAGAAATAATTCTAATTGATAAACAGTTCTAGGAGCTATCTGAAGTGTTTTATATGGCAACATTATCCCCTAACTGCTATAGGCTAGGTAAAATTCTAAATATTAAACACCTTTAGAAGCTACCGGAAGTGTTTTATTTGACAACACAACATCATAGCTGCCAAAGGCTAGGAAAAATTCTAAATATTAAACACCTCTAAAAGCTATCTGAAATGTTTTTTATGGCACCATAACCCCCTAACTGCCGAAGGTTGGGAAAATTTTTATATATCAAAACCTCTAAAAGTTATCTGAAATGCTTTTTATGTTGAACACAACCCTTAATTTGTACTTTAATCTTAATTCTCATATTGTTTTAACCATAAATAAAGCCATTTTGTTCATACAATTTCGGGGGTGGTTCGAGCCCCTCCCCCCTCACCTTGGAAACAGCCTTGCTTATTTGTTCATACTGGATTTTTAAAGCTACAAGGCTTTTTCAGTGCAACTTGAATTATTATTTATTTCAGTTTACCTGCATCTGAACTAAATATAAAATTGAGCTTAAATATATTTAACATTTTATAAAACATTCTAAAGTAGTTTAAAGTAAGTGGTAGTAATAATTAAAGTTAAGACTTAGATAGAATGCTCTGGAAAAAACTATAACAAAATACAGAAAAATTGTGATTTAATGAATTAGACAGTTTCAAGATTGGTAGTATGTTAAGTGACATTAAAATTTAAAAATATTGATTATAATTTGCTTCTAATGAACAACAAAATATCAAATATGAAAATTTTAAATAAATTAATATCGCATCATCAACATAACTAAAGCATAAGTTGATGACAAGTCTGAAATACAAGTATTACATGTTAAAAATGTGTTACAAAATAAGGATACCATAAAGTAAGGACAAAACAAAGTTTAATTATGTTGAAAATAAAAATTATAAAATTAGAATTTATAGGTTCATATCTGCCATTTGAAATTTAAATAAAATGATTATGTGTTCTTGTTACAAAGATTTGAAGAATATTTTATAGAGTGGACATAGACAAGGTTTTAAGTCAAATATGTTAGGTTAAAAAATTATGAAATTTAGAAGTGATGTATACAATCTAAGCCATATCTTATTCCAAGTCCCATTACTCCTTGTGATATCAGCATTCGAAAATTACTGAATTATATTCTTCCAGCATGTTTTGGTATTTAATATACCATAATCATGAACACTGCAAAACGAATTTAAAGAACATGAAGAAATTTGAAACTTAAGTAATACAAAAGTCTTTATATTAATGAATTGTAAAAGACAATTACTTCAAATCTTTTCTCTTCAACCACACCCTTGTTAGTTAACATCTCACAGTCGTATCAACACCTAGTGTCACTCTCAATGAGTTGGTAAGTTTGTTTGTTTATTAGTTGTCCATCTTTGTTTGTTTTCAATGTGTCTCTTCTAATAATAAAGGAACATATCTGAAAATTCAACAATGTGTGAAGTGTAATATAGTGCAATAGTTTAGAAGAGAAGAAATGAAGAGAGAGGTATTTTTTTCTATCTAGGCCTAACCTAACTATCCTTTCAGTTTGGCTTCCTTCGCTATCAATTACTTTACATTATTGTACAGTGTTTCTACACTGTCTTATTATACATTTAGTTTGACTATTGTATTCATATATTATTTTAGAGTAAGGAAAATACTCCACAATGTATACTTTCTGAACTACTTGTTTTAGTTTCCATCTAGAATGTTTAAAATATATGAAGTTATGACAGCTTTTTAAACTAACAATGGTTTTGGAAAGATTATTTTAGTGCACACTTTATATTACTGTTATGACCGGCCGCCACTTCATAGAGGATGGGAGCTCACGCACACATTTAATTTTTTGAAGTTATACTTCTTTAGGCACATTATGAAAAAATGATGAGAGTGAAATTTTAAGATGCGCGTGCATCACTGTAACACAAAAGTAACAGGTTGAAGCTAAACCGCTCATTAAGTCTCGAAAAAAAAAGCTACAAAAAAATAGAAATAGAACCTCTGTTAGCCGCGCATGTTGGTACGCTCGTCGCCTCTGATCACTGTTTTCATATATATAATATTTATCCACATGTTTCTAGTTTCTACATTCACAACACGTGTTTTAGTGTGAATTATATATGTGCTAATAAATTATATTCAGTAGTGATTTAAATTGAATATTTTGATTAATATTATTTACTATTCGTAAATATTAGTGAAAAAAATTGTGCTTATAGACTTTTTCAAGTGCTCCAATATAATTGACGTTAACTATCTGTATGTACTATTTATTGATATAAATTAAAATATTATTATTTTTAATGATGCCAAAGAAGTATATAACATAAGTACACAACCAAATATTTTTAAATTAGTATCAATTATCACAATACAACTATATAATGTAGAAGTTTGGTATAAAAATGTAAATAATGGATTAATTATTCTTATATTTAATAATAATTTTCATAATACTATTTGGCATGAACTTATCTATTTGTTAATTGATTTTTATCTGTGCAATAGGCATCGCCTACATTTTGAATCTCCTAGATCAATGTGAAATGTTTGATTCGTTGCACTGGTTCCAATCTGTGCAAGAAAAGTGTATTCAAGATAAGATGCATGTTAAGAAACAAAAGTCTCTGGCTTCTAAAGATGATGAAAAGTTGCAACAAGCCATGACATTAACTGCCAGGCGACTAGATATGCATCAACAGGTAATTCAACATTTCACACACTATAGGTACATATACTAGTTGTGTATATTGTTCCTTTAATTTTACATAACCCTATTTTTTTTTTTAATCAGTTTCTCTCCACAACCTTAAATTAGCTTACTCTTTCACCTTATCACTCTTCTGGCTCCTCCATCTTTAGGCTTTCCTCCATTGTTGCTCACATAATGAGTTAGAAAAAAAGTATCATTTATTTCAAAACAAATGTTTAATTAATTGTAAATAAATTATCTCAATAAACTACTTCTCTAATTCATGATCAGGGCCCTGAGTTTGATATGCCATCTTTTTTTTGGATTGTCACATACAATGCTTCTAGTTATATAAAATCTCTTCATGAGCATCTTTTTGTAGAAATGAATATTTTATACACCATTTTTTGTCTTTTGGAATTCAAGATCATATCTTTTTGGTTTGCGTGATTTTTTTAAGATATGAAGGCTTTTTTTGAACTACTTGAAGACATTCCTGTTGAATTATATATTTTTAAATAGTATCAATATTTTATAAATACAAAAATATTCAAACACTATTTATTTTTACACACACAGCTGCTGCAATGAGAAGATAATACATAGTATGATTTTGGTAGGAAGAACCGTATTTGTTAGTTACTAAAGTTACTACATCAAGCCATGCTATCTGCAGTTTTCATTATTTTTATATATTATCAATACCGATACCTATAAAATAACACCAATAGTATTGTAAAATGTTATCATTACTGTTCACAAGAAAATAGGTTTGAATTTTTTAAACTGTCCTTCCAACCAAAATCAGGGTATAGGTGTTCAACTTACGAGGGGGGACCCAAAAAAAATCGGATTGAAAGCGCGTGGCCATTCCTAGGCGTAGTAGAGAGTTCTCCTGCTAGGTGTGTCTACTAAAGACCTTCCCAAATGAGTTGCCCAAGCAGCGACTGCGTAGAAGGTTAAGTTTGATTGTAGTGTTGTTTTTCTCAACTCTTCTCGTTTGCTGCTTGCAAAATCGTTATGGCAGATTTAAAAGAACAAAGAGAGTGTTTGAAATTTGGCTTCCTGCTTGAAACATCGTCAACAGAAACTTATCAAATGCTTCAACAGGCTTTCAAGAAGGATGCTATAAGACGCACACAAGTTTTCAAGTGGTTTGGGCGCTTTAAATGTGTTGAGATGAGTGTTGAAGATCATGCTCGTTCTGGGCACCTTTTATCATCTCGAAACGATGAAAGCACTGAAAAAATCTGCCAAAAAATTTACGAAGATCATCGTTTCATGATCGATGAAATTTCAGAACAGACAGGAGTGAGTTGGATCTTATGCCAGCAGATTTTGACTGAAGATTTGAAAATGAGATGTGTTGCCGCTAATTTTGTTCCTCACCTGCTCACAGGATCAAAAAACCATTCATCTGAATTTGAGCCAGGACTTGAAAAATCAGATTGAAAGTGACCCAAACTTTTTGACCAAGGTCATTATAGGTGATGAGAGTTGGTGTTACGGATATGACCCCAAAACCAAGCGAGAGTCTAGCCAATGGAAGATCCCCAACTCCTCCCGACCAAAAAAAAGCAAGACAAGTGAGGTTGAATGTTAAGACGATGCTCATTGTATTTCTCGATGTTCGTGGAATTGTCCATTGGGAATTTGTCCCCCCTGGTGAGACTGTTAATCGGCACTTTTATTTGAAAGTTTTAAGACGTTTGAGGGAGGATGTGCGAAGCAAAGGCCCTGAACTCTGGCGATCAGGTGACTGGTTCCTTCACCATGACAACGCCCCCGCACACACAGCCTTGTCTGTGAACCGCTATTTGGGCTCTCAGGAGTGGGCTATCGTTCCCCACCCTCCATAATCGCCAGACCTAGCCCCATGTGACTTTTTTTTGTTCCCGACAATGAAAAAAAAAATCTAAAAGGAAAGCATTTTGATGATGTGGAGGCTGTAAAAACAGCTTTGCAAAGGACACTGGACAATATCAAAGTTGAAGAGTTCCAGAGGTGCTTCAAACAGTGGGGAAAAAGACTGGACAAGTGCATCACATATAATGGAGAGTACTTTGAAGGAGACTGAAGGAATTTTGTAAAAAACTTAATAAATTAATTTTTTAGAGCAAAAGTCCGGTTTCTTTTGGGTCCACCCCTTGTATTATTCTTACTGCTTGTATGGTTAAAAATACAAATTCTGGTGAGGAACTTTAACCAAGTTTGAGAGGGTAGCATTTGGAGGTAGGTATTACTTCTGAAGTTGATATTTGTAAAATAAACATAGGTCTCTTCAGCAGAATGAAAGATCTTGGTTGCTAAAAGACTTTTCATCACCATTTTTTGTAAAGTGCGTGGTTGATTTGGTCGTATGCGTTTTATAAGAATTTTTGTCCATATTTTAGGTCAATTTTTGAAAATATGAAGTCCTTTTAAGAATATTATGTCATTTTATAGGTAATTTTTTGATCAGTTTTAGATCATAAAATCTGGGTCCTGTTCATGATATATCGGGATGTTAGGATCAAAACTAAATTGTAAATTAAATTTTAAAACACACAATAAACCTTCGGTGTTACTGGTTGACAACTTCAAGAGGGAAAGGGGAAATAAACCCCGGAAGGAAGCCTCCTCTAAATATTTTATAAAGATCAAGGTAATGAGTGAATCCTATATAAATTGTTTGGGGCAAGCAATTAGTTCTCACTTGCTCACTAAGATGTCGTGTGTATGTAGCACTCCAAAAGAGGTTCCGCTCACAACTATAGAACACAACTACTACAACCTTATAATTCTCAGTCATTTTATCAATTAAATTCCCTCTTTAAGTTTACAAAAACCATAATATATGCATCATTCAGAAATAAAATAATTTGCATGTGGTATTATTTATTTTGGTCAAGTCACAAAAACTCAATCAAAGGGTGTAAAAACATATTTATTTAATAATAATATATCAGTATTTTAATCTTGAATCTTCACATTAGATTATGTTAATATGACAACATTTTCAAGTTTTAATAAACAAGTTAAGGAAAAGTAATAACATCTAAAAACAATCATACCATACTGCATGGCACACAGTGTTGAAGATTTTGTTTGAATTGACCAAAATTCTTCATCTTCAAAGATACATCCTTAAACAATAAATGGTTTAAAAATTCAATGTTTCAAAACCTACCTTGTATGGTCCCATTATGGTATAGCAAATAGCTTATAGATTATTCCCAGTTTAGGTCTACAGTTCAGGATAAATGTAGTGTACTTGCCGTAAGAGTTGTTTCAATCAATTTTCATGAACTATTTATTTTTTAAATGTAACAAGTTTAATAATCTAATTAATCACTCTTTCATCCCATTCACTATCACACTGCCCTTACAAAAATAGTGAACTCATAAGTAGCGTTGATATTTGACCACCCTTTGTATAGATTATTAAGATTAGCTACATCTTATTAATTAACAAATTACTTACAAATTGAATGCTTATTTACAGGAGTTTGATTTGTTGTACTACAGTTTAAGTAGTGCAAGAATATTTTTCCAAAGTGAAAAGTCTGTACAAACAGATGAAGCTGAAAAAGTGGAAACCTGGACTAATTGTGTATCAACTGAAACAACTGTTAGTTTGTAGAAAGTTCAAAATATGCTGCATATATGTATCTTCTCAATAAAACCCCAATGAAGACATTTAATTTAAAGTTTAAAAAAATCCTTTGCTTCAGCCTGCAAGCAAGCTGCAAGTAAATAATTTATTATAATTACAATTTTATTTCTCACTTTATTCCTAAATGTTAATTTGTTTATTTAATTCCCTATAAGTTAACAAAGCCTATAGCACCATTGTATCACTCATAAATAAAATAATACATTGTTTTTTGAAAAATTTCAGGGCTATTAATAATATCCTGTATAATTTGTAATAAATAAAATGATATAATAAAAGCAAAATAATAGAGAACAAATAAAAGTAAAAACACTATAACACATATTTACACACACTTCAATATTTCACTGCTACTAGTATAGCATCTTCCCAAGGAAGTAATAGTAGTAGTAAGACTATTCAGAATGTTTATTTGTGTGTAAATATGTGTTAGTGTTTTTAATTTTAGTTCTTTATTATTTTCCTACTATTCTATCATTTTATTTACTACAAATTGTTTTTGTTCAATGCACTTTATTTCATACATGAAATCATGTATATAAATTGTATTTTAAGAGCCCATCTCATTTCAGATCAACTGAACAATTTGGTATACAATTATACCCTAACCAGAAATGGGATCGAAATCTACTGTTCAACTGTTTTTTTCATTGTAGTAAAATGATTTCACTCATTTGTATTTCACTGTCTTATGTATCTAATTGCACTTTATCTGTTGGGTAAGATGGGCTCTTAAGAAGTTATAACATTTATACTGTTTTATTAATTTGTGAACCTATAAAAAATCATTATTAATTTAAGCTACACCCACTAGGTTTTGATTTTATTTTTTAAAAAAACTACATTTTTACTAAATATTATTCAAACTATCATAATGTTAAATTTTATGTCCACAGTTTTCTAACAAAAGTTAAAAGTTAACCAGATTTTGGAATTTTTTGTTTTTCATATAATTTGGAGCATGTTAAACACCTCAACGATTCCCGAACTATATCAATACAAAGATACCTGAATCATTGGGTATCAGCATCATCTATACTTGTTTGATGGTGTTGGATGGTTAAAATCTAAGGTTTAAGAGGTGGATTTTTCCTAAATGGCTTTCCAATCGCTTTATACACAAATGTGGGCACATTCTTCTAATGTATATTCATTACATTACTAGTGTAAATAAGTGGGTAGCCCTTGTGGGCTGTAAGATATACTACGATGCCTTTGTGGCTACCCTCTAACAAAGTGCTACTTTACTTGTGATTATGACATAGCTGTGCAGTTGTGTTTTATTTTAAATACAAAATACTTTTAACTAATTTATACTTTATTGATTTTAAAATGAAAAAAATCATCAAAGTGGAACACACAAACATGTGGTGATGTTAACAGAGAATAAGAAACATTGCCACAATGGCTATCATCCCTCATAACACCCTCTCTCCCCCCCCTGCTTCCTCCCCCCCTTCCAAAATAAAATATATGATAAAAAAACAATGTGATTATTATTCAATAAAAAATAATATATTACTACAATGTATGTGTCTTAGTATAATATTAAGTTTTACACACTTAGTCTGCATTAAATAAAAAAGTAATAATATTTGTTTAAAATATGGAATATTTGATATTCCAAAGAAAACAAATTGTACATTCAAATTGGTGACAAAAATCTCATATTGTTATTATAAAGTTGCATTCTTATTTATACGTAGTAGTAGTAGTAGTAGTAGTAGTATAGTGTGTTGTCCTGTACTTACTAGTTCTTGTTATTTCATTAGTTATGAAGTTTATTTAATACTACTCGGTCAACTTACAAAAATTTAGGTAAATAGTATGGAGTGTGTTAAATGCAAATCACTTCGCTAACCTTAATATCATTTGGAGTTTTTGAAATAACTAAGCCAATACCAGTTCAGTTGAATGTAAATGGAGACAGGAACTAACCTCAATGTTTGTTTGCCACTTTATACTTATATTATATTTATGAAACACAACAATCCACCAAAAACATCACTTCGCTAACATTGCTTGGTAACGAAAATGGTGTTATCACTTTGCTAACGTTGCTTGCTGACAAAACTGTGTAATGATATCGATGTTTCCTGTCTTTTTTAATATTCGAGATCATATTTTAAAGTAAATATATTAATATTTCTTCTTTTCAGTTAATATAAAGTAAACTCATCTTTTCTAGACTACGGCCATGTTTCTTTTTTATTTCATTTAGCTGCACATGTCAGAAGCATGGTTTTATTTCCGGGTTTTATTACGCAGTAATTTAATAGCAGGTGCAGGATAACACATCTGTTTTCTTAATATGCGCGCTAAAAGAAACTAAACCCCATTAGTCGATGGAAAGAAAGCAAAGAGTGGTCTGGGTTCGAGAGTGTGAACTACGGGGTTCACACTTCTTGACTCAAGAAGACGCTAGCTTTGTAGATGCGTCAGTCCATTCTTCTTCCTCAGACGAGAGAGATATCTAGTACATTACAGCATCAACCTTGTATAGTTTGATAATGTTAGGTTGGTTGTGTTTGGAATCACGGCCAAGGTGTTTTCACCTAAATGGTTTCTCATTCTTTTTTTTCAAACGACAGTGATATGTAATACATTATACCATTAAAGTTTATACAAAAGTATCTCTTCTCAAGACATTTATTTGTAATATATATCTTCTTCAAACCACAGTGAAGGTGGTACGTTACAATTGACGTCTCAACTAGGGGCATCCAAAAGTACGTTAAAAATGGCTCTCAACGTGAAACCATGCCAGCAGAATGTTACAACTGGTGTCATCACCTCGCTAACATCAGTAAGGTGATGAAACTGGTGTCATCACTGCGCTTACGTCAGTAAGGTGACGAAACTGGTGTCATCACCTCACTAAAGTCATTTAGGTGACGAAACTAATTATAGTCACGTAGCTCACGTTAGTAAAGTGAAATTTTCAATGTAAATGCAGTTTTCCCAAACATCACTTAGTTAACGCCTGCATCACTTCACTAACGACAATAAAATCACTCATTTCTCATTAACAGTCTTAGACATTTTTTTAATATATTATCAACATTTGAGCTATTAAAAAAATAAAAAAATGAGAAATGTAAAACTTAATTTTCTTTGTATTTTGGAAAATTTAACATCACTAACACATGAATTTTGTACGATTCTTTACTTACAAAATCCTAATTCCAGTAGATTAATAAAAATGTATAATTTTTTATATTATTGTTAAAAAATATGTTATACTTAGTAAAAATACACATTTTATTTGGATTTTAAAGATTATAACATATTTATGTGCGTTAGCGAAGTGGTGGATTATGGGTAGCGTCTTTGGTAAATGAGAAAATTGTAAAATTAAGCTTTGCTGGTTTTATTGATTCTTTATTACATTAATTGTATAATCAGGCAATAAATTATACTTTTCCTGAAATTTTAATTCTTTTAGTGAAAACCTGGAAAAGTCAGGGAATTTTAAAGTATAGTTTGGCTGGACACCCTGAGTAGATGAATTGTGATTCTTTGACAAGTAAAAACTACACCTAGCTAACGTTTTAATTTGATCTTAGAGTTATAGATCAACCGTGGCAGGAGAGGTTGTATCTGACAGCTATTATTGATTCATCCTAACCTGAGACCTTAAGTGAACAAACATGTCCATATCACTACATCAAGGACCTACATGATTGGTTGCAATATTTTAAACAGGTGGGATCATGTATAGTCATTACCATAACAAAGTAAGTCATAATGAATTTTGTATTTTTTAATGCTTTTAAATTACCTGTCTAATGCTTAAAAAAACTTGGGTCACACTCGGCAAACACCATAAATAGACAGGAAGCACTAAACACCCACAACCATCACTTAATGCTGCCGAGATGAACATTCGACTGGCCGTTGCTTACTTGATGTTAACATGTGATCAGGGCTATACCATGGGGTCCCTCAGCGCTGAGTCATGAGTTTTTTGGTATTAGAATAGCGCTTGCAAAGCTTAAAGTATAATTTCTAAATCAAATGAAGGGATGATTTAAGTTAAAATAATTTTCTAATGTTATTTAAAAAAAAGTTTGATACAAAACACAGGAGGGACTATTTAGTGAAAGAATACCATTGAAAGTCCGTTCAGTAGCAAATGAAACCATAAAATTGCACGTGGCTTTGTTTACATCAGGTCTCATCTTAAGATGAATCAATAATAGCAGAAGGCTCTTTATTGCAAACACTGACTAACAGTGACTAAAGTCAACCTATTCAGAAATAATTATTATTTGCTTAGTAATACAAAATTAGAAATAAAACGTGTTATCAAACTTGTCTAATAATACTTTCCCAAGGATTACTCTATTATTGGTTGCATTGAAAGAAAACACAATATTAATAAAACAATTATTTTTTGTTTTGCGGTTGGGGCAACAAGATATATTACAAGAAATAATAAACTAAAAAATATTATATGCACACTTGTATCTTGCTATAAATGACCCCCAAAATAAATAATAAATGTTGGTTAAAACTCAGAGAGATATACAACATATTAGTTTCAAAATAAAATATTATTTTATAAATAACGGATGAACACAGCGATAAGATGGTTTGTCTGATGTCATTTGTTTCGGCTGGTTTGCCATCTAGGTTTCAGAAGGGCACATAACATCATTGAAGCTTTAATTTGAAAACCTCTTATTAAGTGAACCACAGACAATGCTCTCACAAAAAAGGAAAATCAAAACTGTTTATTTTAGAAGTTCGTGTTTCAATAATGTAAAAACGGTTAATAATTTAAAACAAATTTATTGTTTGTTTGAATGTTTTTACTCCAAAAAGTAACATCAAATCAAAATAGTATCTTGCCAATCATATGGTTTAGCAAATTGATATATGGTAACTTTTCTTAGTGTAGCATATTAATGCACGTTAGCATAGGAAAGAGATTTGCGCTGTTGCCTGGTGGTAAGACAATTGACTCGTATATGTAACATCTGATCTACCTGATGAGGTATTATACAGTTTATAACCTTTATATATTTTTTGTTTAAATAAATGGTTTGTATTGAAAAAGTGTGATATATCATACTTGATTATAATGTGGACGCCAGTTATTTTAATAAAACTGAATGGGTAACCCTGAAGGTATTACATGGTAGAAGGATAATTAAGATCCACTTGGCGACCACAACATATCTCGAGACAACCAGCAGAGGAATACTGGTCTCACCATTCCAGAATGTGTAATTCTACATGCAGCTCCAAGAGGTTACATGGGGCACAGCACACTCACCATTCCAGGATGAGCCAGCCCCAGGAGGTCATATGGCATGGCACGCTCACAATTCCAGAATTTGCCACTCTACGTGCAGTCCCAGGCAGCAACAGTAAGTGTGGCACACCGCTGAGTCCAGAACATTTTATAGAAAGTCCATCATTATTTGAAAAAACAAAAAAAAAAACCAGATAGTTCTAATGATTCATATTTCAACAAAGACCTGTAGTTGACATGAGTATGCAATATGCATATATTGAACAATTATTCTCAGTTTGTGTGAACATTGCAAAGGGAATTTCTGGATGCTCTGAATGCGATGTTGATGGTGTGGAGGAGTGTCTTCTGTGTGACTCAAATGATCAAGGACTCCAAATAATGACAGATGATGAGATCTCAGAGAGCGTTGTGGATTAACAGCATGAAGATAAAGAGAACGATGACGAAACTGGTGAAGGGACGGAAGATGAAACGGTTCCTATGCACGGAGAAGCTTTTACGTGTTTTTAAAACGCCTTAAAGTGGATGGAACAGCAACCCAGATGCGGAGGTGTACAACTGCTTGCTGTCAAGCATCTGCGGGATGGAAACGAGTGACTTATTCAAAGCAACTTATGCTATTCGAGATGTTCCAAGTAAAATAGAGTATAGGTATATACATACTACATTGTACAGAATTACTAAACTACATTTGTATAAAATTAATACCGTATTTTAATATTTTGTTTTTACTGTACTTACATACTTTAATGTAATTTTAATAGTACATTACCTATGTTTACTTAGTTGATTTTTATCAATAAAAATTGGGTTTTTACTTTGTCAGACATAATTTTTTTAAAATTATTCCTGAGCTACGTCTAATTATCCGGATTTCCACATAATCGGATCGGCCTAATCCCCAATTAGTTCTGATAATTGGAGTTCTACTGTACCAAGGGAAAACTGAGGGTGCACAAATCGGAACTTTTCTTTTACTTTTATACATATTACAAGCCTGAAGTTTATAAGATTAGGCCATACAAAGTAATCAAGGTAAGAATGCTACCCTTAAGGGCGGACAGACTGTACATATTAAAGAATCATTAATTCAAATAATTTTAATAAAATTTGTTTGTTTTACTACGGGTCACACCACACAAATCATAAATTAAAATGTTCAAAATAAAATATAAGTATGGAGGAATGAAGTCTAAATATACTTGTAAAGAAAAAGTTTGTACAAAACCAGCTCTGTTCTGTTCTGTATGTTATGTTCTGTAAAGCATGGACAAACTCTCACTAAATGCAAAGAGGAAGGTTGTTCTAAACAAGCGAAAGGCGAAGGTTTATACTTAAAACATGAAGTAAAACATACTACACCTTTATGTAAAGAATAAGGTTGTAGTAACAAATCTAAAGGGGGTGGTTTATGTATAAAGCAAGAAGGTACTCTGTATAAATATACTTGCAAATATACTAGTTGTACTAATCCACATGCTATAAAAGGAGGTTTCTATATGAATCATGGAGGAACAAAGCCTAAATGCAAAGGGGAAGTTGTACTAAACGAGGTATTGGGAATGGCTTATGCATAAAGCATGGAGGAATAAATAAAACACTTTTATGCAGAGGAGAAGGTTGTAGTAAAAAATCTAAAGGATATGGTGTGTGTATAAAGCATGGAGGTATTTGGTATAAATATACATGCAAAGAAACTAGTTGTATTAAATATGCCATAAAAGGAGGGTTCTATTGGAAGCATGGAGGAACAAAGCCTAAATGCAAGAGGAAGGTTGTACAAAACTAGGTAGTGGGAAAGGCTTATGCATAAAGTATGGAGAAATAAGTAAGACATTTATGTAGAGAACAAGGCTGTAGTAAAAAAATCTAAACGGTGGATATATATAAAGCATGGAGGTACTCGGTGTAATTATACACTCAAAGAAACTAGTTGTACTAAAATTTCCACGAGAGGAGGTTTCTCTAGTCAACATGGCAGAAGAAATCTTAACTAAACAGGAAAAATTATGTAGAGAACGAGGTTGTAGTATGTATAAAGTATTGACCTATTAATAGTAATATACATGCAAACAAACTAGCCTAACTATATATGCTTAAAGTTGAGGCTACTATAATAAGCATGAAGCAACAAAGCTTAATAAAAAATAAAAAATTTTGCTTTGTTTTATGAGATTATTTATATATTGAAGCATGATCAAACAAAAGTGGAATCTTTTATGTTGAGAAGATTGAACTAAATCTTGTATCACATAAAAGTCAATTGATTTGTCAACTAGAAATCCAAGCAGAACATTTATGTTTAAAGACTAAACAAGAAAATTATATTTTTCAACACTCATAGTAGCATAGGAAGTGTGACCCTAATTCAACACATTTTGAACAAAAGCATTATATATATATATATATATATATTTAATTTGATAGTTAATTACATGCTCCAAAGAGCTTAAAGGAGATTATTGAATTTATAAATGTATTTACGCATATTTAAAACCATCTATAATAGGATTATATACCCCAAATAGTTTAAATAAACATTTAAAATATTTATATATTTTTTATAATGAAGGAACGTTGTTGCCTAGTTTGTCTAGTTTCCTACAAGAAATGTGTTAAATTGCTTCCCTAATTAGCATAAGAAACTAAGACTGACTACATTTTAACAGGGGTGAACGGTTAATCATTGATTGTTAATGTTATCTTGATTGTGTAGATTTCTATCATCAAGGCAGGCTGCTAGATGATACAAGTGTGCCAACTTTATTATTTATTTTACAATTATCACACTAATAAAAATAACAGTAATTTTGTCTTATTAGTGGCGGTGAGTTTAAACCAGGAGTTTATTATTATTATATATAATCTTCATTAACTGTTAACAACCAGTGGCCAGGTCAGTTTAGTCAAATGCATCAATCTGACTCAATGCT
This sequence comes from Timema poppense, assembly GCA_902141375.1. Lineage (NCBI taxonomy): Eukaryota > Metazoa > Arthropoda > Insecta > Phasmatodea > Timematidae > Timema > Timema poppense. The sequence goes on from CABFOV010005645.1 coordinate 14,742, forward strand.
TCCACCATTCTTCCTCCTTTAATTGCTTCCAATCGTCTCCTCTTTCTTGGCCTTCATTGCGGTCTCTTTCCTAAATAATTAATTTTCATTGGCATCCTCCCTTTTTCCATCCTCATTACGTGACCATACCATCTTGGTCTTGCTTCCTCTACTATCTCATGTACTCCTGTACTACTTTTTCCCAGATAACTCTATTCCTAATCTTGTTTCTCCTCATAACAGCTAGCATGTTCCTCATAAACTCCATTCCCATTGCTTCAAGTTTCCTAGTCTCCTTATATGCATTGTCCATGTTTCTGCTGCATTTGTGACAATAGGTACAAAGTAGGCCCTGTACAACACTTTCTTACACTTCAAGGGCACTTCTCTTCTCCCTATTAGGTCTCTTACACACATATAAAACAACTATCCCCGCTGTCCTCTTTTTATTAGATCCTCTCTACTCTCACCTTTTGTCTCAATCATACTTTGAAGATATTTTATGTTCTGGACTTTTATCAGATCTACGCTATCCAACTTTATAGCTTTACTAGGCCTTATCCTCTCCCTTGTCATTACTCTAAGATTAAATTTCATTCCACACTCTTACTCCCTCTCTTCATTATTGTATTTGCCCCTGTATTTCATCTTCCTTCACCTCCCATACCATCAAGTCATCAGCAAACATTATGACTTTCATTCTTTCCTCCCAGAGTTTTCCTGCCACTATGTTTATGACCATTTCCATTACCATTACAAATTGTAGAGATGAGAGGGCACTCCGCTGCTTCACTCCATTATTTATTTGGAACCACTTCGTTCTCCCACTCTCTGTCTTAACACAACTCCTGTTATCCTCATAAACGCTTTTCATTCCCCTTACTACTCTTTATTTCACTTTCAGCCTGCTCCATTGCTTCCCAAACTTTATTTATATCCACGATATCATATTCCTTCTCCACATACATAAATACCACTACCAAGTCTTTCCCAAATTCATACCTTTTTTCCATAAGCTGCCATATGGCCAAGATTAAGTCTATTGTAAACCTCTGTTCCCTAAATACATGCTGTTCCTCTCTCCACCTTCCTTTAATTTTATTTCTTATACTCTTTTCCAGTATTTTCTCATATATTTTTGTACAATAGCGCATTATGCCCCTATAATTTGTACACCTCTTCCTGCCTCCTTACTCAAAAATAGATATTAAAACTACCTTTTTCCAGTCTTCCGGCACCTTTTTCTCCTAAATCACTATCAGCAACCTGTATAACCATTGTCAAACTACTTCACCTGCAGCTCTTATCATTTCCGTAGTCACATACCTCCTTTGCTGCTACTACCAAACTGTTATTAAACCTTTACCACTTCACCTCTACATTTTTGTATCTCATCTTTAGGCATAGAGCTTCTTACCTTTCTTAGATACACCTCTCTTTCCTCTTCATTTTTTCATCCTTCACACATTTATTCTTTCTTATCTACCACTCTTTCTCCTACATTCCCATCCCTTTGTCTGCCATCAATAACCAGCGGTCACTCACTTTATAAGGACGCACTTGGTTTTACATTGTTTGTTTAAAGTCTGCCGTTTCATTTCTTCGCCCATGAGAAAGTAGTATATAATCGACTTTTGCTCCTACTCCCAATTCTATCTAGCAATCTTATGGCTCTCTTCTTATATGAGCTGTTTGTGTGATGTAATTTGCCACCCTACCTCGTATTTCCCTATTTTTTTCTACTTTTGTGAACAATTTCTAATTTATTTTCTATTTAATTTCGTGTGAAATCTTCGAAGCTCGCCAGCTGGTTCCCAGCCTGACTAATGACAATGTTTACATATATTTAAATAAATAAAAGGACGGAAGGAACAACGTAAAACATTGTTTTAAATAATTTAAATAAGGAATTTTGATTTAAGGAAGAACACTTACCTTTTATTAAGCATATTAATTATCCTTTTAAGAAGTGTGATCGACTGTGTTTTTATTTTGAAGGTCGGCCATGTTTGTTTTAACGCATGGGCAGTGCTATCAAACGAGTAAGTAGTGAACCTCGTGATTTGGAAGGGAAGAAGGAAGGAAGAAAAAAACGAGCGTGATTTTTAATTTTTGACAGAAGGAAATATACATTTAATTCATTATAAAAACATTATTCATATTCAATTGGCTATATTTAAATACTTATATTGAACCTACATTTCATTTTTATTCTCTCCCTAGTCTATAGCCAACAATTCATTTTCGTTTTTATTTACATATAGTTTGTTTTCTCTTTGGACTTGGAATAGAACATTTTTAAATTTGAATAAAGATTGGAAGGTTTTGAGAGTAGTCTTTCTTCTTCCGGAGTGGGTGGTCCAACATGGAGCCAGATGGATGTGGGCTCCCAATTCCAGTTATTTAATAGTGGTTCAAAGGTGGAAGATTAAAGTGAATGGAGTAAAAAAAGGAAGCTAAGAGTGTGTGTGAGAGCTACAATAATTATGCTCAAGTAAATTGTGGAAGAATTCGAAGTGAAACACATTTATGAAGATGGTATTTCAGTATGGACTAATTATACATGGGTGAGGTCAAACCAACTCTTCAACTTTTGATTATTGTAATCATTTATTTTCTCTTTCATAAATAAGTCAGAACTTATCTACTTCCAGCAGGACAAACTAATACAACAAAATAATTAACATTATGTGTTATGTCTAATTATTGATTTTACTGATTGTATATATATTTTTTTCTCTTCCTTTGGTTTCAACAATACTGTGCTATACCTTGTAAATTTAGAATTATAATTAACCGGAATTCCATAGGTAGGATTTGGATGTGGGCAAAAGGGAAACAACAATAAATTCACAAAAGTGCCAACAATGGTTATTTCATACATTCATTTTTATTTGTAGCCTAAATTATATTTTTCTTCAACAATCAATTATTATTTTTTTATCTATATTGGTCATGGTTTTTTAAGCTTTAAGTTCACCCAGAGGTCCCGAGGTTGAGAGTCGTCGTGCCACTGAGTGGATAGCCGAGGTAAAGTTTTTTTTTATGACTATTATTTTTCCCCTAGATGCTAGGGGTGGCGCCCAACTAAAACACAAGTATATAGGTAAAGAGAATACTCAGATATCTCTTACACTGTTTGAATGAACCGAGGTTTAAAAGATTGATATTTTCCCGGTCAAAGAAGATTATATTATATATTATAATATTATTATTTTTTTATTATCACTGTAAAAATAAAATTATATTTTATTACATTTGCTACTTTTATTTTATTTCCTGCACAGCGCTCCTATAACCTTATTAGAGTCAGGATTTTTATGTGGTAATAACAAAATATGTAATATTGTGAAAATATTGAATTAATTTTCTTTTCTTACGTTTATAATAATAGAAAAAACTATGGCATTAGCCCACAATCAAACCATACTGACTAAGCGGCTACTGTCTGTTGGCTGAGATACTGTCAACTTCTGCTGAGAGAGAGTGTCATTTGCTCAACACAATGAATCATCTAGCCGTTAATCTCAGTTTTCCAGACCAGAGCTACTAATTTTCCATATGAGTAGCTTCACATTTGTCCTCACGAATTTAAGTTTGCACCGTTTCAGACCCTCTGCTTTACAAAAACTTTGGAAGCGCCGAGAATCAAACCTGGGACCTTGGGATCTGTAGTCATGAGCTCTGACCACTAGACCACATAGGTGGTCACATTAGTAATGCACATGAACATTAGTGAAACGAAATTTGATTTTATGGCTGAAAGTTTCTGAAGGCCATTCTTCCAAAATACTTAACCTGTCGGTTATCACTTTTAGTCTATTAGCTGATAATTTGTGAACTATCTATACGTATGAGGCTGTGGTCGAAAGAACCGTTGGGAAAGGAGGTAAGGGAAGGAAGGCAAACTGTGTGTGAATGTTTGTCACATGGAATTGTGGGAAAATTCTCTGACAGCTGATGTTATGTTTTCTTGCTGCTCTATATTTGTTTCTTCTCCCGACCAATGAATAGGAAAATGAGATATCCAAGAATTATTGTTTTTACAACTCGTAGAATTGTGTTTACAAACTGACACGCCTTGCCACTGAGACCACTTTATGGCAACGCCACATTCGCTCCCCATTCACAGCACAAGAAATGTTTGACACAAAGTTATGTTACAGCAACTGTAATCCTCTTTGACGAACCAGCATATCTGACTTAAGACTTTTCTCACTGCTATCCCTTCACTAAATACATTTCTTTATGAAAGTAAAGGTTGCCTGAAAATTAGTGACTCTAACATTTTAGAGTATTTGTCTCAAGAAAGACAAAATTAATACCTCATTAAATAAACTCACAAAATATTTAATTGTATGTAATAACTTCTAAAATATGTAAAATGAAATATTAAAATGCAGTGCCAAACAAGCTAATTCGCCAACATTTTGCTTTTCACATTTCTAACTGGCAGGATAAAAATATGTAATACATAAAAATCCGGTATCTACTTATTATACCCTCCTCTTTTCTCTCTCCCCATCCTTCTTTCCCTAACATCTCCTCAAACCCTCCTCTCTCTTTTCCTACTTTTGCAATAAGATCCTCCATTACTACCAGCTACTCATTTCTATATCTTCCTAAATCTTGACCTTTTCTTCTACTAGGCAGCCCACTTCTAGGCATATACTCTTATCACCTCTACCTTCCCCCCCATACATTATTGCCATTTTTATTATTCTGTCATTTGTCCCTACCACCTCCAACCTTTTTTTAATCACTACAAGGCCTACTTAGTTTCTTCTCCCTTAATTGTTTCCCAGCCAATGCAAAATCTATCCTTTCCTTAATTCCCTCATGCCACCTTCTCTCCACTTGGTCTTGCTTAGACCCAGGACATCCACTCTCCTCTCATCCATCATGTCCACAATCACCTCCACTCATCCAATCAGTGTGTCAATAATTAGAATCCCTACTCGTGGCTTATGTTTGTCAACACTTTTTCCATTCCATCATTTTACTTTATTTTCTTGAATACTTTGATTCTGCCACCTTCTTACTAAGCCTGTCATGGCCTACCCCTCAGTAGCAGGGCTTCCACTTATAGGTAATCAAGTAGATATTTTGGTGGTGACCTTCCCTAAGTGAGGATATTGGTGCTGATGATTACTTAACTCATCATCCCCAACTGGCCAGACCCTGTTCCAAACTTGTTGGTTTTGGCCCTGACCAGTCTCATGTATCTCGTCTGCACCTGACCTGGTTTTCACTGGGGTTCAACCCAACCTCCACCAGGTTACTCAGATCCTGGGGTACACCACTTAGTGGTGGGATCAGGATATAGTAGGAGAGGCTAAGTGGAACCCACTAGGTAGGCTTCTTGTATTGCGAGTCACTACCATGTTAGTATGTAATATACATGGAGTTTCTTATTTAATATAAATATTATATGAGGCATTTTATTGAAATTTAAAACATTACTTTTAAATAAACAATTTATTAAAATAATCTTATTAGTTGTCATTTCACCAAAGGGAATATCAGTTTTGGAATTATTCCATACCTTCTACAGCAAAGAGTTAGAAAAAAACCAGAGGAAGAGACGATTGTTGTTGAATTGGAAATGAACTAATTGTGTGTGTGCGCGCGCAGGTGCACATGTATTTTGTCTAGATAATTTCAAAATATTGTGGGTTTTTTCTAAGTTTTTTATTACAACTACTGGAATATTAATATATCAAAAGGTTTCTAGGGTTTCCACTTCAACTAGTATTTTTCACCCTTCAACAGTAGCTTACATAAACTAAAAAAGTGAAGTGAGAATATTTATTGTTATTTTCAACAAGATCTGCAAATAGGTGAGATTAATACATCTTTTTATCTACAAACAAACAAGTTCTCTTTCCTTTCAAAATTTCAACAACTATTTTAAAACAAAGCTTGAACTAGACTTCAAGACAAATATATTTTTATGAGCACCAGGTATTGGATGATTATAAAAATATTTAATTTTATTAGTTGGCAAACACATTGTAATACATAGAGAACAAAAAGTAACAATAATTCATTTAAATTTATTTGCAAAATTTTAAACTCTCATTTTTTGATTTTCATAGATTAATATTTTGATTTTTTTTAAAACATAATATAACAGAACAATACATTTAATTAATTGGATAAACTGATATCATGTAGTGTTCATTTAATTTCATCATTGTTGATAATTATGTTTTAAGTTTTAGATTGTATTTGGCTCAGACGTCTCTAGGTAGAGAAGTTCATCACACATGTTAAAAATAATTACAATATACATAAGCACAAAGTTTTTTTAATTTACAAACGTAATGTAAACTATAAAAAACCTTTTCACATTGCCTGGTTCCCAACCAATGAATATTGGTGATATTCTCCATAGTATACCTTTATCATTTCCCACTATGCTGCAAGTAGGAAACAGATAAAAAATATATATTTTGGGAGTCAATTTTTATCATTTATTTTAATGGTCTCTAACCTATATCCTTTAAATCCTTTAACAATAAAATAAAATTGCTGGAAAAAATCTACACTAAAAAATGTGCATAAAAACTTGGTATCCAATTTTCTTTAAGGATTATTGATGTTTGTGAACACATTAAAATAATTTATGAATGGTAGGTACTCATTTATTGTATGTTTACAGCAATAACAAACATTTAAATACTTTGTGTATAAAAATTATAAAACTTCCCACATAAACTTGAGAATTGAATAGATATATATATATCAAATATTCAGTATAAAAACAATCTTGGTAATAATACAATATCTCTCCCTTTCCCAAAAGCAAAAATTGTTCTGTAATTATGTAGTTAATACGAAATTGAAATAAATGTTTAAACTATTATTTTAGCACTACACTGTGTTTTTACCTTAACTTAAATAGTCATCTATTTCTGATTTAAATTGCCATTTTTGACTAAACTTTTTTTAAATATAAATCATAAGAAACAGACAGTGAAATCTCTTAATTAGTGGACACCTTCATGGATTTAAAAAATGTTTGTTACTAAGAAGTTTTAGTTATTTGGACTTTTTTTTTTAAACCTGTATACTGTACATAGTGCATATATATCTTAAACATCTAATTAATGTATTATTTTGCATTTAATAAGTACAATCATAAATAAATAAATGTTGTCTGTAGCTTATTGTGAGTTTAGTTCAAAACTAAAAACAAAATAAAATTAACTATGTCCAATCAGCGGCGCATCCACGAGGGGGAGGGGGGTGGGGCTGGGAGGCCTAAATAACCCTGGCACCCTCAAGATTATTTTTTTTCGAATTCAGCTATATTTCATATTATAGGAGTGTTCAAGTGACAAATATCACGGCTTTGTCTGTAAAACTTCTCAGCTACACTTTTCCCCTCAGCAAGAAACTACAAACAAGCGATATAGAACTGGCATATGCTGTTGCTTGTGCCAATAGTGTAAAGAAGGAATGCTGAATAAAACTTCAATATTCTCTTTGACAGTGCAAGAAATATGGCAGAAGATTTAGGCACCACTATAAGCATGCCAAGGGTGATAGGAAAACAATCTCAAAGGTGCAATGTTTCAGCTGGTAGTGAGGAAGAATATAACCGTCCAGCTGTTTACTTACCTTGGATTGATACCCTCATAAACTGAACAAACTACTTTTGAAACAGAGGTTATGCAGTTTGTAAAATTGGGTGAATTTAAAACGATGATGGTTTAACTCTAGTGATAAATGCAGAACTCTGCCTATGGCATGAAGCCTGAAGACTAATCGAAATTGCTCCTCTTACCAATCCAATTGAAGCCCTTAACAGATGTCACAAAGACTTGTACCCAAATATGTTCAATTTGTTGAAGAGTTTCTGCACCCTAACAAGTACGCCTGAAATGTCATTTTCGACGTTATGGCGCATCAAAACTTACTTCATAAATTAATTCAGTGTGAAACATCAGATTGAACGGGCTGGCCAATTTAACTATACAAAGAGCAGTTCCTGTAAAGACAGAAGTAGTAATCTCAGTGCTCCATGCAAGGTTCAAGGAGGCTGGACTTTGTCTTAAAATGTCTGTGCACTGCATAGTGAATGAGAAGCACCTATGCTGTGTTATCTTCTTAATTTTACATTTAATAAAATTGGGCTAGTACAGTTTTCTTTTTTTAAATGTAAAAAAAAGAAGTTTTTTTTCCTATATTATTTAAAATGGAGCAAAGCTACAGATTATGTCAATTCTGGTTATAAGTATGGGCATACAGAATAATGGAGTTTTTTTTTATAGTGTTGTGAACACTATTAGTTACTTCCCTACTCCAAAGCGGATGTTGATCGGGTTTTCACCCACATGAACGAAACAAAAACCAAGTTGAGAAGCCGAATGAAAATGACAACTTTACATGCAATAATGTGCTTAAGTTCAGCCTTAGATGAGAAAGAAAATGCTGGTATTACTAGGTGTTAATTTATTCGAGTCACCCCCCCC
>CABFOV010005645.1:23324-36290 GCA_902141375.1 Timema poppense
CCTGAGTGCACCACTGTGTCCAGTGAGTCTAGTTTACTCTTTATTTAATAAATCTACCTAATAACTGCGGGGAAAATACAATACAGTATTAAATTAACATAGCTATTAAGACATACAGGAATGACATAAACAAAGAACATATTCTATTCATATTTACTTAATAAGGACATGACATGTTTGGAAATAATCTTTTCTTTATCTGAAAATAATTAAAAATTGTTTCCTCAATGAGTTGAAAACTTTCAAGACAATTTTATTTTCAAGATACCTCTTACAATATTGGCTGTTATATCAATCAACCTGTTTAACTACCAGTGAAAATTGGGACTGATCCCACTGCGTGCAAGACAATGACAGTTCTAACATTTGTACTGTAAAATATATGTACTGGTAATAGCAATTTTTTACCCTATCAGGAATTTTTATGCATAAATACCCATCTGGCAGTCCATATCCATGAAGCCGCTATTTAAGAGTATCTTAAGGCAGGTTTCACTATTTTACATTTAGCTTGATATATATATTGCCTCTAACAAATGGCACTTTTTTCCCTTAAAATTTGATTAATATAATTTAATTTAAAATAATTTATACTATAAATACTGGTACTAATGACAAATCTTAATGTTTTGAAATAAGTTTTTATGTTATATTATTTCAGTTAATTAACTAATGGCTTACTCACAATAAACATGTGTATAAGTGTTTTGTTTAAAGAAATATTCAAACACTTAAATATAAAAGTAACAATTCATATTTAGGAAAATATAACATAGCCTAATTGTGTATTAAAACATTCACATACTTTATCATACATTGGTATATTTGATTCTATTATTTATTGTATAGTTCAAACTTAAATAATATATAAAATCAGTATTTTTCAGCAAAAAGTTTTATTGAGAATTTTTAAACATTATTAACTTCTGAAGCTCACTTTAAAACAAATTTTCTCTAAAATTAAGGTTAAGTAGAGCTTGAAAATATGTATCACTTCTTTTTTTTCAAACAAATTAATCAAACAAAAAAGAATTGTAAAAAATAAAAAATAGTCAAACTCAAAGTGATTTGGCTGCAAATATTGTATGCTTCTATAATAATGCCATCAAGATTGAATGATTAAACTATATATTTTTCTACAGTAAAATGTAACCAAAACTTTTTTATGGTATGAAAGTACAAACTTTCATTCTATTAATGATAATTGTGGAATCTCTTAAAACATCTATTTAATTAATTCCACAAATAAAAGACACTTAAAATTTTTGACTAGAATTTTGGAATAACTGACAATATGTGTTTCATTAAAAGTTTAATAAAATATGTATACAAAAATAACATTTTATTTAAAAAACTTTAAAAATCTATGTTTAATATTACCAGTTTCGAACAAACGCAAGTTAATTTTCAACGTTGCTCGAACAATACAATTTTTCTTCTAAAAAATGCTTTAAATGTTTCTTTATTGTGTAGATCAAAACTGTCCCAATATCTAAAAGACTGTCTTATGAGCCAGGGAAGATGCTTATCAGAAATAGTATTTTCATACACATTACTGTCTAATCACCCTCACCATCTCCACCCCCAAAGTCATGTGAGCTTGAGTTGTGAGAAGTGTCTGTATGACTTCAATTTGAGGTTGAGTGTGAATGTGTATCATCTACATGCAGGGACGAGTGTGCATGTGTATCGCATACATGTGGAGTGTGTTGTTGAGATGGAAAGTACGAGTGATCCCATATAGGCTGACCAGACAAGTCCACAGCAGCAGAGTAGGAAGGTGGTGGCGTCTGCACCGGCTTGTCGAACACGTGTGCCACTTCGTAACTTGGCGGGGGAGACTCTGGTCCAGAGAAGCCAAGAGGAGGGGGGATGGTGAGATACAGGCCATTGTAGTTGGCATCCGAAGACATGTCGTGGGATGTCTGTCTTTCTGTCACATTGCCGCATCGCTGTAAGAACAATCATAAAGCATGAGAATTATATATTACCTTATTCAAGTTTTTGCCATTCTTTCATGTAAATAAAATATGAAGCACAATACAACAATAAAAACATTATAGCACCGGATTCCTTTCATCTGATTTAACAATGCACGCAACCTGCTTCACTGGGTGAATGGCCTAAGACCGAGGTGGGCAACCTTGTCACCGATCGCCACATATGGTGAATTGGCCATGAAAGTGTGGCAAATTTGAGTTTGACAGCTCTCACAGTAAAGTAAACTTTTTCATGGCAGCGTGTGTGGGTGGTAACTTGATATTTCCTGCGTATCATTGGAAGCATTCAACTTTTTGAATGAGTCATTGACGCAACATTGCCATCCACTACTCCACCCCTTTACCTTTACCAACAATTTGTTTCATCTCTGCCTTCAGACAAAAGGATTGTCAAATTTTGCAATAAATTTTCTTTCATATTCAATACAAACAAGTTTTATCATTTACGTCTTAGGCAGTTGTAACTGAGTAGTCAAAGTGTACATGTCTTGAATAGATGTGTTTTAACAGATTAATATTTTAAATGTTCGTTTGAGCATTATATTTTCACAATTTTTAAATTGTGTGGCAAAATTAGCTTCTCATTCGCCACACCTGTGGCTACATTGAAAAATATGTTGCTCGCCTCTTGTCTAAGATGTCATTTTTTCAAAAGATTGGACTTGAAAATTGGGGGTTGAATCCTGGTTGGGTAGAATGAGGGTTGTTTTTCATACATTGTTTTCTACTCTTCTTCCACACAAATGTGGGTACGCTTCTCTAACATCAACCTTCCTTATCCCTAACATACTAGCATAATTAGTAAATATGTGTATTATACAAATGGGTAGTGAGGCACTTACTTACTGAAAAACATTTGGAACTCTAAAAATTCATTGCCGCACTTACCAAAGTGTACCACATATGCCTATATTGAGCTAATTCTATTCAGTCCACCTCATTACACCTTAAATCTTTCTCAGGTTCATTCTAATGCCATCCTTTCATCTACGTCTAGGTCTTCCCAATGGTCTCTACCTATTAGAATGAAATACATTGTCAAAATACAAGAACATATTTGCAGTTTCCTGGGACAGTTATCTACACTAATAGGTAGAGTACAACTTCAACAAGCTTATTTGGTAAAAGAACGTAAACTATATTCAACTATAAGAAATGTTGATATAATACTGCTTAATACAAAAAATTATACTATTTAGATCTTAAACTAAATTGTAGAATGCCAATTTAAACGTTAAAAAAACCTGTAATTTTTTAAATCTTCATTAATAAAACTTCTTTACATTTAAATATAAAATCACAACTTTACTCATATAATTCTTAAAAACTACCTATTTGAATTTGAATCTATGATAGCTGTTGCCTCATTGAGATTCACACCTAGTACTGCAAGTATTTGTTTGAAATGATATTGAAAAATCTTTACTGTATACCAACAGTGCGTTTGTTATCACTGTTATCAGAGAAGCAGGAAACTAACTATATACCATTTAGAGTCAAGTTTGTTCTTTCAGTGACATATTCTATTGGTGCAGAATAAATATTATATACAAAAGGTAAGTGACATCCACTTTTTTAAATTTGAAACCAACCTCAATCAAATATATTAAAATATTCTTTAAGCTGAGCTGAATCAAATTTGGAATATCCTTAGGTAGTTATTTTACCCTTGAAAAAATATAGTGCTTATTTATATAAATTAATGCACTAAAATCCCTTAGTGGTTAATAGCATTTATTGATTTGATAAATCATATTGTTACTATCTCAACCTTCAGTTCTAATTTGTTCAGGGTTTTTCACACGAATATTAATGTGTTATATAGATATATAACAGCTCAGAAAGCAAACAATTAAACAAATTGAATAATTTAGCTGATAATTTTTTGCTAAAGTTTTATAATTATTGAAGCAAAGTTTTAAAGCATCGCATAGGTTCTACTCCTAACTAATATCTCATTTTTCCTTAAGAAAATAAAATACTAAAAATGCTGCATTAGCTTTTTCATGTTAATGATTTTGTGTGATTAATAAATGTGTCCATGTGCATCAAATTATAGTGAAATTGGCCAAATATTATATTTTACCAAAGCATTACTAGAATGTACTATTATCGTTTATAAATGTGTGAATATAACCTTTAAATGTGTGAAAAATGATCAAATTTTAGGAGCCTTTTGAACAAAGTTATGTTTTGTTTCAATTAAAGTAATTTTTATATGCAATACTTCATAAAATATGCAGCAATATCCAATAGGAATATTTTAAAATAATAACATTGAAGAAAATCTTTGGCTTTATTCAGGAAGAATACTAATATTTTTTATTTTATTTTCTTAATCTTATTTTATAGCCATTAAGCAAAAAAAAAAGAGGATATCAAGGCTCTTAAGAACAAAATTTGAAAAAAATCAGCCCAACCATTTAGTTTCTAAACAAATACACACATGGTATGAGAAAAAAACAGAAGTAAATAGAGATTTGTGTAATCAACATTCATTTAGTCCACGTGGGTAGTGCGGCACAGTGCAATAAATAAATTGTATGTTTTGCCATCTGGAATAAAAAAATTGTACTTCATAATTCTTTTAGAGTTTTCAGTAATGAACACATAATTACTTCTTTCTCTACACCACAAAATTTGTCCCTTGTGGAAACAGAAAACATGTAGCTACTATTGAGTTTGGTTTGCCCATTGATATCTACCAGTGAGCTTTCATAAGCTGTTTAAATATGGAGCAAAAAAATAGTCCTGTGTTCTACTTGATACTACTCATCCAAGTTACCTGCATATTTACACTTCTAGAGTAAGGAGGAGGAAGGTTGAATCTAGAGGATGTGCACCCATATTTGTTTGGAAGGGAAATGGGAAACCATTTATGGAAAAAAAAATCTAAGTGACGTTAATTGGGTTCATTTCACTGGCAAACCAGACAAAACTAGAATGATGCCTCTAGCTGTGTACCCAATGGTGCGTGAAAAAAAAACTTATTAGCCCTGCAAAATAGTACCAGTTTGTATCAATAAATAATAAAATTGACAAATGTGAATTTCTTCACCCATATCAACTATATAATCATTGAGTGTCCAAATGTTCTCATTAGCAGTTCATAATCATAAACCTGAAAATAAAATAATCTAATTAATATCTACCACCACCAGTTGAAGCAGAGGCCCAACTACTACTTACAAGCTCATCATTGGTCCATTGATCAGCGAGCCCTCGATTTCTACAACCTCTACTGTGAGACTCCTCATGTCTCGCTGTGGCCTTGTCTTTTGTCATCCATATTATCATAAAGATGATGGCCAATGCCATAACCCCAAAAATTGTCCCCAGCACTCGACCAGATAGTATCCGGATTACAATTGCAATGATGGAGAATGTGATTACAATCATAATCACAAAGAAGCAGTTCTTACTTCCCTCGGTGTTAGACATTCTTCAGCAATCGCGGCTTAATAACATCAACTATTTATAAAAAGTGAACAAATTGAAAATTTATTACAAGTAAAGAGGATTTTTTTAAATTTATCAATATTTTATATCCATTTTCCAAATGCTCCGAGTTTCCCAGACGAGATTAAAACTAAAGACACTTTGAAACTTGTTGGGTAGGTATGAGAAGAGTGGTTTAAGAGAAGTTATTTCATATTTGTATTAAATATAGTATGACTCGCCACCCCCCTACTCCCTCATTTTTATTCCATAAAACAAAATAGTTTTTTAAATAATTATGTACCTTAAAAATGAAGTAATTTTTTATTTTAATTATTTCAAAATAATAAAATTAAGAGGGTAAGTAAGTTTAGACTTGTACTAATTTTTCTCACATTAATATGGACAAAGGCAAAACAATATTAATTTAGTAATGAGTGCAATAGAAATTTGTTTGCAATGTTTCTGACACATGACTAAATTAACAAACCTATTCAGAGCTTGTTTCGGCATTGGTTAAAAGTTCATCCATTTTGTATGTTACAAGTCACAAGTCTACAGTAGGCACACTAAACTCACAAAACTTGAAGCTTTCACATGTCACATTATTTAAAACACTTTTTCAAACTCCAACAAGTTGGGGGCTGATGTCTGAAACCCGCTCACACTCTCCCTCTACAGAGGCCTGTCCTATCTCAGTCTTTTTAGTCTTCTTTATTTGGCAACTCGTTTGTGATGTGTTCTCGGAACTAACTAGCATTCAAATAGGTTCAAGTTCAAAGGTTTTGTTGTTTCCTAATTTCAAAGCCCACTTACACAGCTCATCCATATTCAAGACTTTCTATTTACTTTGTTAATATTTTGTCTTAGCCTACCCAGACTTGTTGTCTGACTAATGAAAACTATCAGAACTACCTATAAAAAAATGTACTTAAACATTAAATTGGTGGGGACAAGCCATATACTCATATTTTATTGTTTTGTTTGAACCTTAAATAAGGCAGTATTATTGTTATTAATTTTTGTTAACTTTAAGAGGGGGAGGGGTCCACAAACAACATCAAAACCCTGTTCCCCACCTGTTATGGCCTTGTGCCAGTGGTAAGTAAATATTTTTCCAAGAATCAGGCGCCTTTGAGGAAGGGCAAGGAAAATGCAAAAGTTAATTTTCTTTGCCAGCCTTATAGGCTAAAATGGGGAAAGGGGTATTGCAAAACTATAAAAGGGTGTATATATATATATATATTTTTAAAAATAAATTTATACCATTTTGGTTTTTTGGTTTGTTTGGATCACACACAAATCGTGGAACATTTACAAATTCCAGATGTTATAGGGACAATAACCATTGCCCAACTAAAGGGAAGTGTCCTCGGATGTTTGGTCCGCATTGCGCGTTAATATGGATTTGGCTGTATCCAAATGCTTTATTCATGCGTTGTTGGCTTGCTATGTATCCTTGTTAGTTGCATCAGCAAGGACGTGGGGTAGTGTAAATATATCCAAATTGTAACCAAGGATGCCGATGCACCTCTCTCACGCCCTTGAAATCACTTCAAAATATATTATTTTTATTTCAGCACCGTGTCTTACTACCCATTCGGGTTATACGCACTTACGCTAATGTGTAATGGTAGGATGATTGTGAGATGAAATGGAGGACCTACAGTTTAACTTGGGATCCAAACCACGGTGGAGACCTGGCATTCCCCACATTCACAAGATGTCTTGTCAGAGGTGAAGGAAGGGTTTGGTAATCAAATAACTCTGTGCCGGGACCGAGGATTGAACCCTGGAGCCCCAGCACAGAAGTCCGACACCTTACCCCTAGACCGCCAGGTCACCTTCAAAAGGAATGTCAAATAATTGCACGTTCTATTTTAAAATACTAAAACGTGTTTATTAACACCATAGACATTAACAAACATAAAAACAAAATATGAAAATTGAGGTTTAATACAGAAGTAACAAGGAAACAGATAGACTCGTTAACCGTTCGAGTAGTCTGATGCAGTATTCGATTAGAAATGTTTGTAAAAAGGATTAGTCATTGTGATGAATGCTGACGATCAAACCGTGAAGATAACCACGACTTAACTGGTAGCCCAAACAACGATTTAATAGAGGGCCGAGATGAGGCTTATTAAAAGTAAATAAAGCGCGTTAACGTGAAGAGAAGACGAGAAAACAATATGTAGAAAACCATCCTTAATACAATTAGACTCGAACACCGCCAAACCTTCTTGTCGCGCGGTATAAGGAATCAATCACTCAAAATACTAAATTGCCAGTGATGAGTCATGACTGGGTGAAACAATAGGAGGGGAAAGGGAGAGGGGGGACTGTGCACGAATGATTTATCACTATGGACTACCCATACACTCTCCTCGCTAATGTAAATGCACTTCCTCCCTAAGCCATACTCCTCATTTCTAACCCTTATATTAATCTGTTCTCTCCCTCCACCACGTCTTACTACCCCTTCGGGCTATTCGCATACATTAATTATATTAATGTCTAGGGATTAGGAATGTAAATTTTCGATAAACTGTACCTAAATTTGAGTCTAGGTAGAATGGTAAGCTATTTAGGATAAACAACCTACATAAAGCCAAGAACCATCTATAATTTTAACTATGACTTTCACTGAAAATAAACCCAAAAAAAGCTTGACCTTTAAGGTAAAAATTGGTTGATGTAGAGAGCAAATATTGTTTCCCAAAAAAATATAATAAGTCATAGCTGGTTTGAACTCCTTTATATGTCCAACTAGCCAAGCCCTGAAACGGGCTTCCAAAACTCGACAGCTATTTACGAAATGGTTGGTTATTTTACCAAAACTGAGTGGAAAGGTATCGGCATGTCCAAAGAGTATTAAAAACCTTACATTTTGAGTTGATTCATTTTAAACTTATTTACAAAAAGGTAAAGTTAGCTATTTTTCACCGACATTTCCCCCGAAATGACAACACTGAAAAATACCATAACTTTTAATAAGGTTATAAGAAAACTTTAAAAATATAATTGATAATTGTTTTAGTAGTTTTGTAGCTTCACAAATACCATTCTCATAATACATTCTGAAGTACGAGGATACTTCCTTTCTAGCGGCCGGCGCCCTTAAGCCAGGGTCTGCTATAGTGGGCCCAACCCGAAAAAATTCACCCTGTTTCTTTTTTCAGGTAAACCCACTTGGTTTTCTATGCAGGTTTTTTCAAAATTGCCTATGTTTACAGTTTAATGTAACATAACAGTCTCATAAACAGCCAAGGTGTGTGTGAAAAAACTCAAATTAAATTAACAGGAAGTGAGTCATTCAGGTACATCAAAAGGGGATTCCCTGTGTAGCCATAGTTGAAAGTCACAATATTTTGGCAAGGGATTCTCCTAGATAGAAAGCTGGAGCTGATTGGTTAAGCCGTATATGTACAGGGGATTCCCCTCTAGCCATGAAGCTGATTGGTCCAACAGCATGTAGGCAACTAGCTACACAGTTTTTCATTTATTTTGTTTTGAGTGTCACATGTGATGATACTGAAAGTTAGAGTGTTACATTATGGTTGCTCATTTTGTGTAAATTGTGTAAATATTAGGGCTCTGCAAGTACTCGGATTTCGAGCTTCGAGCCAAGCTCGTCATTTAAGATTGAAAGCTAAAGTTTTGTAAGCTAGTAATTTTTGAGCTTCCACTTGATGTACATAATAATCAATTTTGAGTATGCCAGTTTTTTTCAGCGATTATTTGAAAGATAATAAGCACTTGGCACAATGTGACAATGTAGGTACTAGCTATTTTTAAAACGGCTTTTTAATATCAGTTTACAGTATAAGGTGTGCACATATTTGAAGCTTCTATCGCACATTAATTTAATCCACTTAGATAATCCAGAATTTGACTATATCAATCAAAACAACAGCTTTTACAAATCTAATTTTTAATTTACACTTAATACGTTGCACAAATGTATCAGGTTTGACCATAAAAATTTTAAACTTAGTTAAAACACATGTAGAAATCAAAGTTTAAAAGTTTCCTGATAAAAACCAATAAAATCAGGTGTTTTTCAGAGAGGAAAAACTGGTTTTTTCTAATCCTACCTTAAGCCAGGAGTTAGGGAACGCGAGTTAAGGGAAGTAAATTACAGTTTTTGTAGTAAAACCTTTTTTTGGCAAAAAAAATCAATAATCCCCCACTAGAAACATAAGAGTTAAATTTCTTCAAAAGATGATATCAACAGTTGTTGAATATCTGCCACGAGCACAGCAGAATTAGATAAGAAACATTTTATATGAAGAGGAAACGTCAGGACACGCTTGACAGATATTCAAGAAATTTTGAGGCCATCATGTGAAGAAACTTAAACTCTAAGTTTCTTGTGGAGAATTATTTTATTTAGTTTTACAAAAAAATAAGCTTTGATATAAAATTGCAAAAATACTACCCTTAACTCAAGTTTCCTACACACTCATCCCAAGATCGGCCGCGCCACAGTAGCTTGCAAATACCCGCGCTAGAGTGACCGAGAAGAGGGGAGGTGCTTTATTTACCTGTTGAGATAATCGTAGAGGCTGCGTGAGAGACATCTGGACAAAAACTTGATTCTCGGATGAGCGTCACTCCTTACGAAAATACCACAAGTACGTGAGCGTCGAGACGAGCACACTGGCGCCCAAGATGCAGGCACCCACGACAGGGCTGTCGGGATACTTTATTATGTTCCACACCCCAGAGACCATGATGAGGGCCCCCAAAGTACTCCAACTTGAGGTTCTCACACATTATCCTTCACCTCACTCTAGTGGACTGGATCTCATCTAAACTTCACTCTACTGGACTGTAGCTCCTCAAAACTTCACTCTACTGGACTGTAGCTCCTCAAAACTTCACTCTACTGGACTGTAGCTCCTCAAAACTTCATTCTACTGGACTGTAGCTCCTCAAAACTTCATTCTACTGGACTGTAGCTCCTCAAAGCTTCATTCTACTGGACTGTAGCTCCTCAAAACTTCACTCTACTGGACTGTAGCGCCTCTAAATTTCACTCTACTGGACTGTAGCTCTCTAAACTTCACTCTACTAGGTTGGAGCTATAGAGATATTTAAACTTAACTATGCATGACTAGAACTAAGGAGCTTCTCTAAAATTCATTCTACAAACTAGAGCTATGAAGATCCTCTAAACTTCATTCTACAGGATTAGAGCCATGGAGATCCTCTTAACTTTACTGCACTAGACTGGGACCCTTCAGAAACAACTAAGAAGCTTGGGACCTTCACCGATGGGCACGCGGACAAAGGCGTTCGTCTAGTCTCATTTGGTTTATTGGTGGTGAAAGTCTGGGTTTGAATTTTGGTCGAGGATCCTGAAGTTGTTTATACAGGGTCACGCCCCTCTTCCACCACGCAAATGTGAGTACATTTCTTCTCAATTCTGTCGCTATTCCTACCCAATGTGTGATTAAATTCGAATAGCTCTGATGGGAGTAGGCACGATAGAATCAAAATGTTCGAAACCCACGCTAATCAGGTGCTCCCAGGCGCTAATATAGACTTGTGTGTTTTGTTTTCCGTCCGCACTATCCGCATTTTATACAAATGAAGTAGAGACGAGGAAGGTAGAATTATATTCACATTCGCGGGGATGAGCTTGGTATATCCCTACCGGTGGTCACACACGTTTCACTCCAGCGGAAGACGGAATTGCTGTTGATGGGGAGGTTGAAATTTGCATCTTGTCTTGTCATACCGTAAATAGACTAGTGGTTTTCCACATGTGATTTTATTCATTCTTTCTTCATTCTAATGAAGATCCACGCTCTCTAAATCCACCTTCAGTCTTACCTTAAATACTGTCATAAATTAGCCCTGGTGCTAACACGTTTTAAAAATACTTAAAACGTGGATAAACATTTAATGAAAACTATTTTAATACACTGGTTGGAAATTGATACCCAGCCTCCACATCATCGGCAAACTAGACTAAACAAGAATGACGCCTTTTTCAACAAATTATTTGCAAATACCAAAGTGAATACCTTAACTCCTCAGATCCAAATCCCTCGATGAGCCCTCTTCGTCAAGCATAAGTATCGCCCGGCAACAACGCGTGAGACAGCGCCAAAGACACCAACCACGTCATCCGATCCGTTTCACTAAACCAGTAGCGTCAAACTTAAGTTGTTCAAAATGCCAAACTCGCAAACTTTGGGCGTGTTGCGGGCCACACCCTATAGAAATAGGTTTACTTAAATATAATCTATACTTTTGTTTTTTCAGCGCGTCTTATTACCCGTCCAAATTATGCACATTTGAAACATGCAGGTGGGTAGGGAATACAAAATTTGTAATTTGAGGAAAGTTAACCGAATTTGAATGAAGCTAATGTGCTCTACCATTTAGGAAAAAACACCCCTTGTACATAAGGCTGGAAGCACAATCTGACTTCGACAACAGCAAACTAAACCAAAAGAGCCTGTCATTTAATCCGCGTGTCCACAAATGAAAACGATTTGATGCTTTGTAGTTACAATCATTAGTTTATATACTTTAAAATATTTACTAACTTATATTCAAAGTGATGAATATATATAGCAATGTTTATAATAGTTTTAAGTGTTTTTTATTATTATAAATTATGTACACACTAAAAGTTACTATAATTTTTTGTGTGCTTATATGAATGCAGGGTGAATAGTAATATAAAAATCTTTCGCGGCCCGTGAGTTTGGAAGCCCTACACTACACAATCAACACTTTCATGTCGTATTTTCGAGGATATCGACCTTTATTTCCGACAACCACTAATTAATTTCGTAACGCATCCACTAACACACAAAGAGTCCGGTATCCATCGACTGAAAATGAATGTAATGGATCCGCAAACATGAAAATAAGTTTATCAGTTTTAACTCTTGCAGTTACAGGAAAGATAGTTCGCAAAACGGGTTATGACGTTTACTTAAATAAGGTTTTCAGTTCCACAAACAGAATGAAATTTGCCAGTAATTCCCTGTTGCTATGGTTTCCTCGCTGCCCAAAAAAAAATCTATAAAAAATTGTACGAATAATTTTTTTTACTACCATTGATCTTAGAAATTAGAATTGAAATGGCAATTTACCCTCAAGCGTGAACGAAATCTCTCAATATTATCTCACTTTTTTGAGCTTAGAGGAACATAAAATAATCATAATCTGGTGGTTAGAAATTACACGATTACAATAGCCTCTCTATATTATAAAGAAAACCTGATGGATAATATGTTTTAATAAGTCTGGGTGAGCTTATGCGTGTGGTAATTGTGTGGTGTTGTATTTAAGATTCGTACTCGATTCAAAATTTCAAAACCAAATCGATCCCAGCCAAACCCTTGAATAATCTAACTCTTAGAGAAACTACAACAGATACGTTATTAAAATGTAAAAATAAAGTCAAAAACCACATTTTCAGAATTGAAGAGACATAAAAAGTTATTTTTCTTAAAAATCTCAAGACCCGATCGTTGCCGGCACATACCAGCACTACCCCCCC
>CABFOV010005646.1:0-27959 GCA_902141375.1 Timema poppense
ATAAGATAGACGAAATTCTAAATTATCAAATTAAAACAGGACCCTCGCTTCGCTCTTAAGAAAATATATATTTTTAGTATAATTTTTCTATTCTTCCTGGGTTTTTTTTTTGCTTTTTTGCTGCCTCGACTCATCTTTTTTGAACAGCTCCATTTATAACCCTTGATCACTGGCGTCAAACATATCACACACAATCATCTTGGGATTGATTCCTTGTTCGCTCTAGAACGAAACATAGGGATTTTAAAGTTGGCTGGGAAATACTCAACATGCAGCATGGTAACTCTTGGGCGAATAACTTGGAAAAGGAACTAATATGAAACATGTTAAATATATTTATAACTATATTTTAACAATCAAACTTTAAAAAAATAAGTGTTTGCAGTAGCCTGAAAATGCAAAACAGATGTACTAGTATTTTGGATGAAGACAAAACAAGCACTTTTAATATTCTTTAATAATAGTGGTGTTGAACCTAAGAAAACAAATCCAATATTTATGAGAACTTGATATTTATCAGAAAATATTTTCCTAGAAGCCGCTCTTCCCGAGGTGTTTAGATTTTTTAGAAAAATGTTTCTGAAATAGCTCCACGTGTAGCCATATTTTAATTTTGCATATGTTTCCGTAGCGACGGATCCTTTCACTGTCATTCGTTCTTTTATTTCAATGCGCATGCACATATTTACTCGGCTGTGATTGGTAGTCCGTATAAAGTTAAAAGTTGAGCAATTTATAGAGAGTAAGGACTTACGGAATAGGAATATGTGGCGTCGATTTCTTGCGGACGACGGACTAAGGACCAAAGACTACGGACTAAGGACCAAAGACTACGGACTACGGACCAAGTACCATGGACCACGGACTACGGACCATGGACCATGGACTACGGACCAAGGACCTATGGATATGGAGTCTGTGTCGGAGCCTGTATTGTCTAAATTAACGGAGCGCTGATACGCGTTACAGGTGTCCAGAGATAGCCCATTATTTAATTAAAGAAAATTATTGCAATTTTTAAGATCTGGTTCACGCCAAAATGGAGCTGAAAGTACCAACATCTTCCTATAGCGGTGGTTCCCAAACCCGGAGCTGTGACCCAAATGAGACGTTCCTAAAGTTCGCGGGAAGATCTCGAAAAATGTTTTTATTATCAAAAATGACTAAATATTTGATATACAAACACTTCTCAAACATTGTGGGATTTCTGTGACGCGTCTCATTTCCACGGTAGGCTGCCACCTTATTTATGTTTTTAAATTTTAATTTGTACCACACTAAATAAGTGAAGACTAGTCCGTTAAAAATAAAATAGTAGAAAATATCAATTTAAAGTTAGTGTTTTAATAGTAAGATTATTTTTGTATGGGAACGGTGACACCGTTCTTTCCAAGTTTTACCAATTATTTTTGTAATATTTGAAAAAAAAAGTATATATAGTATTATTTTCTTAAAATTGTTTGCGTGAGTGTAAAATTAAAGTATACTGTATATTCGGGAATAAACCAGTTTTTTTTGTACTATAAATATATTAATCCTATTATATTTTTTTACTACCACGTCTTACTATCCATTCGGGTTATACGCGTACAGTATTTCTGTGAACAGAAGAACTCACACCCTGTATTTAAAAAAATCAATCCAGAGTTCATCTTATTAAGGCTAAGGTCACACTGAATCCGTATTCTGCAGTATTTTTTCCCTACCGTATACGGCCGAACATGGGCAAACAAAGCTCTTCCTATTAACAGCTAACGTGAGTGGGTCACAACGATGAGGTGCATTGCCATTTCGGCCGTCCACTATCCGAAATAAAATTAGTTTGTTTTTTCGGCCATATCTGCCAGTGCTATGAATATTCTCTACTGCTGTAGCCGAAATTTTTTTATTAAAATCATCAATATTGACTCGAAAGTGCTGATTTGTACCATTTAATATCATTAGTGTCGGAAAGGAGACCTCTATGAGATCCTTTTATCTCTTGCCATATAAATGTTGTCCATCCACACCTTTTTTTTTAATAGAGGACTAGTATTTAATAAATGCATACTATGTAAGTAAATGCTCATTTTGAACTGGGATTTTCTGGAAATCTATACTAAATCTCAGTGAAACTGTTCTTCGGTGTATTGCAGTAGCTGAAAGCAATGTGGGTGACAGTATTGGACTGTCGTGTGCCTTCGTTGGCTGTACACGGCAGAGCAAAGGTACTACTGAGTGCATAGCCAGTGTGCCCTTAGCCTAAGATTCATGTCATGTTATTACCGTTACTTCAGGTTAAGATATATCTTCGAATTTCAAGTTTAAATATCTCCTAGATTTTTAAATTAATATTTTTCCTTTGTAGTCAAGTCAAACAGAAAACAATTGAATATTATATTCAACAGTACATTATATTCATAGAGAATAACCGTTTTTATAGTTTAAGACGTTATTCTCACAATACATGTCAAAATCTACCAAAAAATACGTCCTAGGTACTCAACCGAATTCTTATAACATTTAATTCAAATCCCTTGAGATGAGCTATTAAAAATTGTTTGAATGTTGTTAAAAGAATGTTCCTATCAAATTTAGTTAAAATTGGACAACACGTATAGTAGTTATCAGGGAACAAACATACATTTTTTTAGCTGTTATCATATTAAAACGGATAACCTGATTTAAAAGCCATTTACAGAACAGACATTGTTTGGCTTAGTTCCAAATTAGGTCTCAGCCAAATTTATTTAAAATTTTTAGACGCATTTTACAGTTATCGTGGGACAAATATCCGGACAAACAGGTCAAATTATAAATGGTCAATCTAAAACAAAATCTCGTTTCACTTGGAAAAATATATATATTTAATTTCAACCACTTAATTGAAACATTTTTTGGTCCAATAGTCACTCGGTAATAGTTGTCTTGTAATTATTTGGTGTTGAAATAATTATGTACTGAATCATCGGCCTTGTGTATGGAATATTATAATACGAATTTCAGGATCATTATTCTAAATTTGAACGAAACTTAACCACTCCCCATGTTCCACCTCATCGCTACGCTAAGATTTACTCTTTGAAACAAAAAATATAAACACCTTTTTTTTTATCTACTAACAAAACTTTTAGTAATCTCCATTAGTCACCTTCTTATAGCAAAACTTTCAGCGCCGTTATCTGAGGTACTTCAAAAGATCTAGTAACAAGTTCTATACGCTTTTCTCAAACAAAAACTTGAGAAACTTTTCAACTTAATGAAACAATTTGTTCAATAGGTCCCCCTTAAGGACAAAAGCTTGTTTGTGTGTCTTTGGCGTTGAAAAGGCTTTGTTATTTACTCTAAAAAAACAACAAATATTCTTTTGAGAAAAACGTGTAGTTTATTTTTATTTGTTTTCTATTTCCAACTTTCAAAACAGTAATCGGTAAAACTAGCAATGAATGTATTTCCGTTCTTTTACAAAAATAATATTAATATTTTAAACACAAACTTTTAATATATATTGGGAGACCTGGTGGTCTAAGGGTAAGGTGTCAAACTTCTGTTCTGCAAGTCCGGGGTTCAATCTTTGGTCCAGACACAGATTTATCTGATTACCAACCCCTTCCTTTACCTCTGACAAGACGTGTATTAATCACAACTTGTGAATGCGGGGAATGCTAGGCCTCCACCGTGGTTTGGATTCCACGTTAAACTGTAGGTCCTTCATTTCATCTCACAATCACCCTACCATATACACATTAGCGTAAGTGCGTATAATCCGAACGGGTAGTAAGACGCAGTACTACTACTAATAATAATTTCAATTTCCTTTGTTATAGTGCTGGCCAACAGTCGTAGTGCCTATAACAGGCCAGCACTGAAAGTATACAAGTACCTTTCAAAAACGTATAACTACACGAGAAAATAAGATAAACAAAAATGGCTAAATAATGTTATATAATGATTAATAGTTACAAAAAAAAGTAATTAATAATAGATAATAATCAAAAATAGCAATAATACCAAAAAACTAAAGAGTGGTTAAAAGCAGTAACAATATGCAAAATATAAATCAGATTATTCTAAAATGTAAATATTATAGGCAGAACCTCTTAGTGATAAATTATTGATAAGGGATTTCCTTAAATAACTCTGAGTTTAGCTTTTCTTTTATGATTAAGGGCCAGTTTCATAGTCAAATTTAGTACGCCTCAAGTGCGGCGCTATCCTAAATACAAGACGACACCTACCTCGACTCGAATGGAATGGGCCGTTCTCGCATAGGAAACTGGCCCATTCCATTCTGGTTTAGGTAGGTGTCGACATAAACTTAGGATAGCGCCGCACTTGAGGCGTACTAAATTTGACTATGAAACTGGCCCAAAGGTCGAATTCGACAAATATAGAATTGGCGCTATGGATACAACGACCTAAAGGGCTTACCTTATAAGGGCTATTGAAAAAAAAAATTGGATTACTAGAAGCCCGAGAAGGGATATGAATGCCTTCATGATCAAGGGCAAATTTGCAATAAATTTTGCTATTGAATATCTTAAAAACAAAAAGGGCATCACAATAAAGTATACGCGAGAAGAGAGTTTGGAGCCCTAAGAGGTTTCGAATTCAGTCATAATCATAATAAATCCGGTTACTAAAGAATTTATCATAGAACGCAGTGACAAATTTTCTTTGAACGTTTTTCAACCTAAGAGAGTCAGTTAAGGTAATGGAATTCCAAGCAACAGTGGCATATTCTAACTTAGATCTAACCAGGGCGTAATACATACATAAAAAACACTCAACTTTTTTTAAATGATGACGTAATAAATTTAATAAATCCAAGTAATTTTAGTGACTGGGAAATTGCATTATCAACATGATAGTGGAAAAAAAGTTTTTTTTATCAATAAGACCACCAAGCTCATTCATATAAAGGGTGCAAACTATGTTTTCAGTACCCAATTTATAAGTAAAAAAGAAAGTATTAGTTTTCCTAGTAAAAGTTATAGATTTGGTCGTATATTTATTAATAGACATTCCATTTTCAAAATACCATTGTAGAATAATTCATATGTGTTTTTTATTACTTTATTTTTAACATACCGTCGACTTCATTTATTTAGTTTGATACAAAGTAAAATTACAATATTTACTAAATACAAGGGAGCAGTGACACGCGTTACAGACGTCTGCAATTTCCATGTTATTTGAGAAGTGGTTTGTTGTTTCAAAATATACTCAACACCAAAATTAAGGTAAAGGTGCTCAACATACCTCCATAGGGATAAAAGGTTTATACTTCAAATTTTTATAATCTAAAAAAATATGTGAAATCGGTTTATTTTATACTGTGTTTCACAAGAAATTTAATTAGTTCTGAGATCAAATAATAATAAAATATTTATATGGCCTTCCTCAAACAAATAAACATGTTTTAAATAAGTGGCACCAGACAATCTCACAATTATTTTTTCATATTTTCGAAGTGTTCGTCATAAAAACAACACGTCATCTGGTTTATCACAACAAACACTCCTTAAATTGGTTTTATAGATAAATAATTTTAACCAAGCTATTCAACTATTTTTTAAGAATTTCAAATTTTCAGAAATAAATTATTTTTTGTATAAAATTATTTGTAGTTTGTGAAAATAAAAAAAAGGCCTACTCCTTATTATGATGAAAAACCATTCCCAAATACCCATTTTGAACGCAATCCAAAATCAATTTTGAAACTGTAATATTTTATATAGTTTGTCGTGAATACACTACTCCTAAATTAAGTTGAAAATTTAACATAAGTTATTATTCATCATGTAAAATTGTCCCCCTATACCAATTTTGAACAAAATCGTTGGATCTATTTTTTTTAATCAAATTTAAAATAAATCCGTCATCAGTCAACTATTAGAAAATGATTTTTTTTTTAGAAAAACAAATATAGATAACTATGTATAACAGAAATATTTAACAGAAATCTTTTTAAACCAAATAACTAAAACATTTTTTTAATATTCAAATTTTTTTAAATATCAGCTCACTACCCTTAAACGAATTTCCGTCAAAAAACAAGTACCCGCCAAACACTATCTAAGACATATATTTTAAATAAGATCCTTAGAGTAATTTTCAAAATATTTTGTTTTAGAAAATCCATCCTCAGTAAACTAACCTTTAATGAAGTTTTAACCAAAAACCAAGTATTACATTGTTATTTAGGAGGTAAACTCCCCATATATTCAGTTTAAACAAAATTGTTGAAGCCATTTTCGACAAATTTGGAATTTAAAAAATCCTCCATTAGTAAACTACTCTTAATTCGAGGGCTTGGGTCAAAATTAAAAAAATCTCCCAAAGTATAGCCTCATAAAAGTATCAAGTGTGAATAAAAAAATCCATCCAACCGTTTTGGATCTGTGGCAGGAAAGGACAGACAGACGCAATTATTGTAAAATTCACTTTTATAAGTTCAGCCGCACATAATAAGTTTTTTAACGATTACAATACTTTCTCTTGATATGAGAAAATTTAAAGGGGTCAAAAGGGAACACTAAGAAAGTCTAGTATTGTCTTAGTGGATGGGAAGCTTCATAACCACCATTCCCATGGTAAATAGACAAGTGTGATAATATTTTATTTAAAGTAGACGATGCCCTTAATACGTATACATTATGTATTTATAGATATGTATTTATATATGTATATAAATATGTTATATTTATATAAATGTAGTATATATGTTTATATGTGTACACTACATACATATATAATTATATATACATATGTAAACACATAATATATGTATATATACATGAGCGCCTTACAATTGGTCTATGTAAATATGTTATGATCTGTGTTTAAAATGGGTAGTGTTAATCCCACATTACAATTGGGCCCCATATAAATTTTACGTAAACATTACAGATTGGCCACGTATACAAGCTATGAGACAAGGTTGTGCATAGACATGTAAAGACATATACATTCAAACTATCGAAATCACTTTGTGTAGTGTTCCAGTGATTGAAACATGGAAGGTTCGTTTATGTGGAGTGAAAGAGTCAAAAAATTTGTCGTCATAGAAAGTAGCCAATTTTCAATATCTCATGCTACTACCGATGGTAAAGTTCTTTGGAGCTGTGTAGACAAAAATTGTTCAGCAAATGTGTGCACGGACAACATAGACAGTAATGTTATAATCGATGGTGATACATATCATAATCACTAAGTGGTGATATAAATCGACAAGTTATAAGCAATGGTGTAAAGCGAAGATATAAGGAAAATGTATGTGAAAGACTATCGAAACTCGTCCGTTCTGAGTAGGCAAAACATCGTGCAGAAGATATTACAACGCATGATATTGTCTTGGTACGAAGACATTTACGTGGCCAGGCGCGATGCTGTTCCGGAACTGCCGATGAATCAGGAAGTATTGAAGGTTGATGAAGGTGAGTGATTTTTTGTGATAATTCAATATGATGTTTCATTAAATAAAATTGAAATTGTAGTTAGAAGAAGGGTACATACTTAAAAATTATCTTTTGAGATAAAGGGAGTTAAAGTTCGAAAGAAAATATTGTAATTGCTTAAAAAAATCCATCTCAATATAATGATTATCTTCTTGATTAATCTTTACCTTATGTGAGCCCCAATATAAAAAATGGGTTATTTATTCATTTATTCTGTATATTCAACTTTATTTTTTATTTTGATCTTAGCCCTAAAATTAAGGGTAGTTTACCAATGAGTGATGTTTTGGAATGATAATTTTTTTTTTTTTTCAAAAATTGCCCTAATGATTGGGTTAAAAATATATTTCTAGGATTTGTTTTACTTGACAAATATCACCTGAAAAATAACACTGTACACCTGTTTTTTGTGTAAAAAATATTTTATGGAAAGTGTACTGATGATTGATTTTTGAAAATTGATTTAAAAAAATCTTTAACCATTTTGTTCAAAATTGGCATGTAGGGACTATTTTACGTGATAAATAATAGTACACGTTTAGTTTCCAAAAATAAATTAAGGTAGTTTACTTACGTGAAAATCTGACAAAAATCCTGTAAAGTGTTTGACATGATTTAGCATTTATTGTGTATCAAATACGAATTTAATTAAAGCAAGTACGTGAGCCCAAACATAAAAAAAAGTGGATTTTTTTATTCTGTCTGTCCTCATGTCTGTCTGTACCAAGACGTCTGTATGTAACAGGATCTTTTTTATTGTGATCATATCCCGTAGACCTAACATTAAGGGTAGTTACTTTAGATCTAGTTACTATAGTTTTACTTATATGTTTCTATACATATATGCACAACCTTGTCTCATAACAGGTATACGTGCTCCAACTCTTATGTTATTAAGTTTGATAGATCTATATATTTTATAAACCTCCTGGTCAACGAGTTGGGCCCAATCCTCCTGTGAGCTTATGGGGAAATTGGTCTCGTGACTCAATTGTAATGCTCCTATCTACATATAGCTATCTATATCTATATATGTATATTTATATGTAAGCCACTAGAGTACGCTACCTGTGCATGTATTATATATAACTATTTACAATCCTGCAATTATATATAACTATTTACAATCCTGCAATTATATATACATATATAATTATATGCATATATTTATATATATATTTAACGTTGTATATCAAACGTTTTTGCATTCGCATGGAGCATCCTCTTAAAGGATTTCAGCCCATCTGTGATTTTTCATTCGTACGTTTTACAAATTCAATAAAGAGAGAAAAGAGATACGCAACCTTTGAAAAATATCGCTTGAATCTGTTTGGCTATTCACTAAAGAAAACAGTGGAAACTTGAGAGCTAACGTACACCATTCATTTGCGCCCACTCGAGATTGCAAGCACAACTAGTAAATCATGTCACTTCAACCAATTAAAATGGTGGGGTATTAATAATTAATTTCACAACCTTTAGACGTATAGTGTATGTAATAATAATAATAATAATAATAATACATTTGTATTTTGTTAGTCCTTAACTAAAAGAAAATGATTGCAAATAAATTTCAGATATTATTAAGTTTGGTAATTAGAGCAAATAAAATGCAGCAAGATTAAATCAAGCGAATGGTCAAATTGATGTTTTATAATACTTTGTGTTGAGCTCATCAACTTGTTGGTGAAGTTTATTCTGTTCATACGATAATCCGAGCATACTGGATTAACTTTAATCAACTAAGTTATTAACATCGGGATTAAAATAACGAACTTCTGATAAACATTTGTTTTAATCTAAATTAAGCTCTAATAGTGAAATTGTTTTTGTTTTTTTTTACTTATTTGGTTTTGTTGCATTTTGGGTTTAAATTATATTGACCTATATAATATGGCTTGGTTGGTTTATATTTTGCTAACATGTTGGATGTCAATAGGAGAGAACATATAAAAAGGAATATCCAAAAACGCTGTGGAGTAATTTAAAGTAATATTATTAAATTAAATTAATCAAGATGTTCTGAGATTAATAATATTATATTTTGAAAAACAGCCAAAAACACAAAACGGTGGATGATGTTTTTATAATATAACCTTGAAGGGGTGATTCAGTCACGCATGGCATTTTTGTATTTAAAACTTCGTTAGTATTTAATAAACATTACACAACTCCATATACATTTGTCACGTACGACTCAAATCACAATTACACACGATAATATAGTAATATCCTTTCTTGATCTAAATAAAACAAACAACCTATAACAAAATATCAAAACTACAATAGAATCGAATTTTATACACTATACATATATTGGTCGAGGTAAACGTTTTAAAAAAGGGAGTTTTAGAAAAACACACAGCCCAAAGTGGTGGTTTAAAAACAAACGAAAGCAACAGATGAAATCCAGTCACGTGTTGCAGGGCATCATTTTACGATATTTAACGGGATTGATAAAACTAATTGCTTTTATATTCAGTGGCTCAAATAATATATCAGTATTATAATTCTGTAAACATGTTTTAAAGTCTGTATAACATTTTTAGTCCGCAATCAAAGCTTTACATTGATAATATAAATACTTAAAAGTTAATAATCTTGTTGGCTTAGAAGTATCCAAATATATTATATTGTTAATGCTAGGTGACCTGGTGGTCTAGGGGTAAGGTGTCAGACTTCTATGTTGGCAGCCGGGGTTCAATCCCTGGTCCCGGCATAAATTTATCTGATTACCAAACCCTTCCTTCAACTCTGACAAGACATCTTGTGAATATGGGGAATGCCAGGCCTCCACCGTGGTTCGGATTCCACGTTAAACTGTAGGTCCTCCATTTCATCTCACAATCACCCTACCATTACACATTGGCGTAAGTGCGTATAACCCTAACGGGTAGTAAGACGCGGTGCTAATAATAATGTTAATGCTAACTTATATCTACACTAGTTGTATTTTGTCCCGTTTTATGCAAAGATTAATAATAATGTAGCATCGACATTTGAAGTAAATTATTCACATAGATTGGTCAAGAAATCGTCAATAATGACCTTTATTATGACGTCACCTTTGTTTTTGCCATCATTTTGCTCCTTGTTTGGTGAATACAGAAATCAAAAGCCTAGAATTAAATATGCGTGCCCACCGATACGTTTTTTTTTTAAATTAATATTTTTAAGAATATACTGTATTTGTAGTAATATGTTTTATTTGATTCGCCAAATGATAATTTATTACTATCCGGTTTAATCTCGTCACCATTTATTATGTTATCTATTACAAACGAATCCAAATAGAATCAAAAACTTAAATTAGTTCTTAAGGAAATCACTTACCCTTTTCTTTAATGTTATTGTTAAACTTACTTTGACAGCTACATAAAATATCTCATAATTCAATCAACATTTTCATAAGCTATAAAAAGTTGTTTCTTAATTGAAAACTTGAAGTTTCAACGCTAGCAGTTTTTACGTCGCCATCTGTTTCAATTATTTCACTGTGTAAGATGGTAATCAGTCTAATGTTCCAGCCTTCCCAGAAACCAGCCTTCTAAGGGTGTTTTTTTTTTTGCGCCCCTCCTGCCAACCAGCCCAAGACCCCAAACACTTTTGTGATCCGAACGCCTCATTCTTTTCACTTGGCAACTTTCTTCTTCTTCTTTTTTTATATTTCCCTCCTTGAATTTCAGATTCTAAGAAAGCCTGAGGTTTTTTTTGACACATTGTTTTATTTGAAGTAAGAGTTGAAATATCAGAAGATTAAATAGCTTTGTGTCATTCATCTTGTGAAAAAAAAAGGTACATTTTTAATTTAAAAATTAAAGTAAGGTTATATTTGTTTTTTCTTAGTCAGTGATTAATTTCTAGATAATGGAACAATATTCAACATGGAATAATATTGAGGAATTTTACGTAATCTTTCTGAACCAACTTATTATATTAGTACAAGGCTTACAGATTAACTTGATTCTAGAACGGACACAACACCAAGCCCCCCGGTCTTTAATTCATCACTGTGAAAGGGGAAACACATATTTCACCAATGATACATTTATCAGCCGTGTCGGGAATCGAACCTGTAGTTTAATAGGCCGACACGTTACCGGCTTAGCTAAGTTATTGGATTCTTTATATCAGAATTATACTGTGTCTATCTCATGAGTTTATCTGACCGATTAACTATATAATTTCTTGATCAACTATATTTTTTCAAAACGCAACTTAAAAATTTTGTTTTTGGCAGTATTGCTGAGTTTTGTTTTATCATAAAATCATATTTGTTGTGCTATATATTTTTTTAGTTTTACGTGATATATTGTGAATGTATATTTTTTAATCAAATTTAATAAAATAAACAAGAACTTTGGCTATACCTGAGCAGTCACCAATATACGATATTAAAAGAGGGCGACATCGGATTTTATTTACCTATATTCTTTAAAATTAAATTTTTCCCCACTGGTTTTATTTTTTAGCTTCTTCTGGAATTTAATTTGATTCGGGTAGGTACAGCTGTTTTATATATAGATTAAGCCTTCAATAGGTGTTGGAAGTAAACTTAGTTAAATTAATATTCCTATATAACTTATTTCTAATAAAATTAATCTTATATGTACTAGTGGATTATTATGTCAAATTAAGGCTAATTAATTGATAATCTTAAAGAACAAATTTATGATGAATGATATTAGTAGCTTTTATTATTTTTTCCTTTAAGACTAGAACTATTTACGACTAAAAGAATGAAAAATCTCAGTGAAATGTAATTTTATGTTTATAATTATTATTCAAGTATTATTTGATCCAAAATGATATCGAATATCTGTTAAAGTATCACTGTTAAACAAATTTTAATCTCTCATATTGGGGAGAGGGAATCACAGATTAACTTTTAATAAATCTGTGATTAAAATGTTTGGATACCAAATTTTAAAATAGTATTAAATATGTTTATATTTGATCTGAGTCCCGTTTCCAACATTACAATCCATATCATGGAGCCTCTTATTTAAAAAAAATTCTTCTCGTGTCAGCATTAAATGTTGTTAATATTCTTTTTTTTTAAATTTCATAATTGATCCGCCGATAAATCATTTGATTGGGAATCTATTGTCAATGAGCTCAAAGTAGTTACGTATTGATGTAAGCGGATGTTAGGGCCAAAGCAATCGGAAATCCTATCATGCGCTTCAGTTTAGCCGGAGCACTACCTAACAGGGGCGGACAAGGGGGAAGGGAGAATGGGGGGGAGGATAATGACGTGGAATATTGGAACATGTGTTTGTATACGCAACTTAACCTAGATCATCTCTCAGTGAGCAGGGAGATTTGATTGGTGTGTAGTCAGATTTGAATTCAGTTTACTTATTACAGTCTCATTAATCAGGGGAAAAAGGTAAGTTGATCTCTTTTTACTTTTTAGATATCTCTGAGAGAAAGTATAGTGATCGTAAAAAGAAATTGAACTTAAGAGATTTTGATAAATGCCAACGTTTCATGACCCTCTGAAACCAAAATATGTTTTCTCATTGCTGTCCGTCTTTCTGTACCTATTTTACCGATTGGGCTAAAACTTGGGGTATCCAGGGATTTCATTAGATCTCCCTTCCCCCCCCCCCAATGGGGCTTTTGGAATCAGATATCTAGCCCTAAATTTATGGGTATCTTACTGAAGGCCAAAAAGAAAAATAGATTTTCTTGAAATTAGCTTTAACGATTTTGATTAAATTTTATATTTAGACACCGTTTATCACTATAAACAAGATGGAAGTTCTTATTTTCTCATAAAAATGACTTTGAGGGTACTTTATTTAAAGTAAATTTTCCAATTTTGATCATTTCTCCGCAACTATTTGAGATACGTAGCAACTATTTGTTGTAAAGTTGAAGTACTATTAAAAATAAGCATTTATTTTGAAATAAATTTTTATGAAATCAATAATTTCTCAGCTATAAACAAATATATACACTTTTTTAATTCAGGTATTTTAAAATTATTTTGATTCTTATTATTCTTGGTGGACAAAGATGTTTCTCTTTTCTCAGTTTTTCTGTAACGGTGTTCTTAGTTCCAAATGTCTTGGAGTAATTAAGTAACAGTGTATATTATTTAATTTATGATCTCTGGTGTATACCTACTATTTCTTTTCACGAATCTTAAGAGTTTTTTTTTATAAATTTCTATTTTAAGATAAATGTGTGAGAAAATCTTTACGGTGCACCGTACCATTTATTTGCATAGATAAAAATGTTACAGAAACTCTCCGGCAGTTATTATTTCAAAACAAAAGTTATTTTATCAAAAGTTTACAAATTGTTACCAACTTAAAAGAAGAAATGTTAAAAATAATGTAACTCTCTTGAACATCTATAAAGTATGTCTTTTATTACCTTGTTGGGTAGAGTGGAAGTGTGTCTAGGGTACAAACTTTGTCTAGCGTTGAGTCTGACAGTTGATCTCAACCGGACGCTCAAGAGATGGTTTATTTAGATTGAATATGTTCATTCTTTCTCCAGAAAAATGTTGTAGAATTTCCTTTAGAAAATCGGCTAATTATCTTTTGTATAGTTTTTTTTTTGTTCTGTATTGTTTACTCGTTCGGAGTACACGTATATTTACTATTTACACTAATGTTTAGGGATGAAGAAGATTTAACTTTAGTGGAACTGTACCCTCATTTGCATGGAAAGAGAGTGGAAAGCAATTTTACAAAAGCCAGCCTCAGTATAGCCAACCGGGATACGAACCCCGATCTCTCCGTCCACATCGGTCAAATCTAACTCTAGAATGATACCTTAGACCATTTGGCCACCGAATCGGGTGGTTGTAATTAAGGATAGCCGTATTTTGCACGTCAGTGACCAAATAAAAACACTCCCTCATGAGTTTCTCCATAAATTTTTCCGAAAACTTTTTGAGTTTTTTCCGACTCAACAACTTCTGGGTGACCTGGTGGTCTACGGGGTAAGGTGTCGAATTTCTCTGTTGGAGGTTCAGGGTTCAATCCTTGGTCCCGGGACAGATTTATCTGGTTGCCAAACCCCTTTCTTCACCTCTGACAAGACGTGTATTAATCACAACTTGTGAATTTGTGGAATGCCAGGCCTCCACCGTGGTTCGGATTCCATGTTAAACTGTAGGTCCTCCATTTCATCTCACAATCACCGTACCATTACACATTAGCGTAAGTGCGTATAACCCGAACGGGTAGTAAGACGTGATGCTAATAATAATAATAATAATAATAATAATACATCAGCCTCAGCTGTTTAGGTTAGCTCGTGATGAGGAGGTTAGGTTTTGAATCTCGATCAGTTGTAACGAAAGATTTGTCTAAGTGATTTATAATGTTCCTTTTACGCAAATGTGAATACATTTCCTCCACTCATACTCACCCCTCTAGTGTAAATAATTGTATATCCCAGATGGGTATTATAAACTGTGTGACGTATATGTGTCTATGTTTCAGGATATTGGTGCGCGCCATCAGTTACACGGTCCACGGTTTGATTCCCGCCTCGTGTGTTTTCGCGGACCGTTACAACAGAGAGGAGGTGGTGCGATCTCTCGGCAAGGAGGTGAACATCAATCCCCCCCTCACGCTGGGTCAACTGCCCGACACCCCTGAGGAACTGCTCAAATTAGATCAGGTAATATTTCTACATTGTCTTTTGATATTGGTGACCGAGAGCCATCATTTGTTTGAACCATTGATTCTCAAGGCGGGTGCCTTAGAGTGTCATGGCACCACAGGGCTCCGGTTCACTTTGAGGTGCCATGACACCTTGGGCCTCCATGCCAACTTAAGGCGCCTTGCTTCATTGGGGTTCCATGCCACCTTTGGATGCCGTGCTACCTTGGGATGCCGTGACGCCTTGTGGTTTCATGTCGCCTTGAGGTGATGGGGTGTCTTGATGAGGAGATACGGGGTTCTAATCCAGGTTGTGTGTACTGAGGGTTTTTTTAGCACCGCATCCTATTACCCATTCGGGCTATACGCTTATGTACTGATTGGACTAATTTATTAGGGATAAGGAAGGTTGGATTTAGAGTAATTGCATCCATATTTGCGTGGGGAGAGAGAGTGGAAAACCATTTAGGAAAAATAACCCTCAATGCACTCGTCCGGGATTGAACCACGATCTCCCCTCCAACGGTAGTTTAGTTTAATATGAGAGTAGCGTCTTAGACCATGTGGCCACAGAAGTGGTTTGGACTGAAGGTGTTTTTCCTAAATGGTTTTACACTCTCCTTCCACGCAAAGGCGGGTATATTTTCTCATCCTTAACACAATAGCGTAGTTAGTAGGCCTACATAAATGTGTATACTCCAAAAGAATGTTGAGCTCCGGTGTTAAAAAAATTCTGTGGAAATATGAGGCAACCCTAACGTCGCAGCTCATTTCAGGTTATTGGATTTTGTTTCAAACAGATAATATGCCTCATGTTTTTAGAAATATCACATAAAGACTATGCAATTTTTGTTTAAATGTAAGTATTGACGTAATTTTTTTTTATCTGTGGATAATATCAAAGCCAGTGGTAGCTCGTGAATTGTTGCCAGGTAAGAATACAGGTTTTGACGGAACTGTAATTGTAAATAGTTACCTCCCTATAGATGTGACACTTGACCTTTAAAACTTAAACATAAACATTCGCTCACTAGATATCTCTGTGTGTATGATTGGTTTAATGGTTAGTTGTTTTTTTTTGGGGGGGGAGGGGCGGATTGTTAAATAGTACAGTCCCCATCAAGCCTCGTTTCACCTGGCAGCAGGCCACGTGTTATGACTTATCTAGGACATTAATCGAAAACTTAACTTAAGGAGTAACATCGTTAAAACACAGCAACCCAAACAAGATGTACTTATTTTCTTTAGCTGCACTGGTTCTCAACGTGTTTTATATTGTACACTTTGGTTATGACTAAAAGTATATTGTACCCCCACGATATAATTACCTCAAATGACAAGATTCAAGTAATCAAAGGAGAAAATTTCCCTCAATCGTCTTGAAAACTCACCGCCACATTAATTTTGGCTCTCCACCACGTTTAGATCTCTTGCTATTTTGCTCATTTTGCCTCAAAAGCTTCTCGCGTGCCCCCTGAAAATTGCGTGCGTACCCCTGGGGGTACGCGTACCACGGTTTGAGAACCATGTTTTATTATTCCTTCGACATTTCCACACTTTGATTCTTACTACGCGTCCGGGATATTCGGATTTAATCATACTAGTTAGGTAGATATAAGTAAGACTGATTTTAGAGGAAATTTACCATCACTTGCATGGTAGAGGGTGGGGGGGGAACCAAGATCAATACATCTGTATGGGATATGAACCTCAGTGCGACTTCTCCAGTTACTGAAAAATCCAACTAGTAGAGCTTGACGTTTAGTCAGTTTTCCCACCAAATTTAGTTTCACATCCTTCTGGTCACTATAAATCAAAACCTGAATGACATTCACCCACCTCGGTGGCCACATAGTCTAAGGCGCTACTCTCACAGACTACCGATTATGAAGAGATCAAAGTTCAGGCATAATGAGGTTAGGTTTTTTTCTCCTGGATGATTTTCACTTCACGCAAATGAGGGTATACTTTTTCTAATAGTACACATTTGTATAACTCGAACGGGTAGTAAGATATGGCGAGCAAAACAATTCACAAGATGATCTGTTTCATTTTGAAAACATTTCTGTCGTCTTTATTACATCTTAATGAATTTCCATGGCGACAGATCCAGTAACACAATAAGAGAAAGTATTTTTTGACAGAGCAGTTATTTCTTCTTCCAACGAAACGAGTTCTCAATCTCGCCAAGTTCTATGCCACACAAATTACTCCATCTGGGACCACCATATTTCCCACCCGTTGCTTATGAGGCGATTCCTTCACACCCTCCCTGGTAACATGGCGGTCAATAACCGTTTAACAAAGGGTTGAAAGGGAGGGGTGATGAGCGAAGGTCACGAAAAATGCCCCGGCTCCCACATCTCTTGGTGATGACGTCCTCTTGTCTAGCCACCTCACAACAAAGGGGGGGAAAGGGGGTTCTTGACGCGCGTTCTTTAAATACACAGTAGACAACGGGTGCTTTTATACAATGCTTCGCGTCATTTCTGCCATCGCGATCTGAAAAGTGTGTCGCCATAACGTAAAGAACACCGCGTCAAAAAATGACGTAAGGTGATCCAAGATACAGTATTTATTCAATGGGACATTTTATACTGACGTCACCCGCCTCGGTGGCGTAGTTGGCTAATGCGCTAGTCGTGTTGTGTTCAACTGTTGAGGACGGGGAGATCGAGGTTCGAATCTCGGTCGGGTGAACTGGGGGTGGTTTTTCCTAAATGGTTTTCCACTCTCCCTCCACGCAAATGCGGGTTCATTTCCTCTAATTCAACCTTCCCATAGGTCCATGGTGTAATCCGTCTAGGGAAGACTGCTACCCTCCATGGTGTAATCCGTCTAGGAAAGACTGCTACTCTCCATGGTGTGATCTGTCTATGAAAGACTGCTACTCTCCATGGTGTGATCTGTCTATGAAAGACTGCTACTCTCCATGGTGTGATCTCTCTATGAAATACTGCTACTCTCCATGGTGTGATCCGTCTATGAAAGACTGCTACTCTCCACGGTGTGATTTGTCTATGAAAGACTGCTACCCTCCATGGTGTGATCCGTCTATGAAAGACTGCTACTCTCCATGGTGTGATCTGTCTATGAAAGACTGCTACTCTCCATGGTGTGATCCGTCTAGGAAAGACTGCTACCCTCCATGGTAAACAGAGTGTACATAAAACCCTCACGGGGTGGATAAACGGACAAAGGAGCTAGTCTTGTCTTGTGTGGTTTTACCCGTTAGGTCTAGACCCAGGTTCAAAACCCAACTGGGTGTAGTGATGGGGTATTTTTACTAAATTACTTTTCTCTCTCCCT
Organism: Timema poppense; assembly: GCA_902141375.1. Taxonomy (NCBI): domain Eukaryota; kingdom Metazoa; phylum Arthropoda; class Insecta; order Phasmatodea; family Timematidae; genus Timema; species Timema poppense. The sequence goes on from CABFOV010005646.1 coordinate 18,377, forward strand.
GTACGCAAATGCAGGCACATCTCCTGTGAGCTCTACAGGGCCAGCTCGTCGGTTGATGCTTGATGAGACTGTACTAGTAAATTGTTTTTTTCTCTCTCACCATCCATATGATTAAACACTCACAGAAAGACATATCAACACACATCGGTGATCGATAAGACATCACTCTCGCAATACACTGGACTGCCGATCACTGATGATGATCATAGTTACAATTCTGGTCGGGTGTATTGAGAATTTTTTTCTATGTGGTTGTCCACACTCTCCCTAGACGCAAACGCGGGCACACTTCTTCTAAATTAAGCCTTCCTCAACCCAAACACATAAGAATAATTAGTACATAAGCATGTAACCAGAATGAGTCACAAGACACGGTGCGAAAAAAATACCTAAAAAGGCTCATTTATCAGATTTCTGACTTAAATGTAGCCGTGCTTCTAATTTGTTGGTAAATCGCCCATAAAATAGGCTCTTAAAACGGTAATAGTCTTTGTTTTAAAACTTATTAGTGAAAAACAAAAGTTTAAGAAAGAAATTGAATCGCAGAGTAGAAAACGTAGTTAATGTTAGCGAACACTTATCTGTCACGCATCATATCGACTTGGTAACGGTTTTTTGTTGTTGACTTCGGTGGTCTTGGGGTTAAGTTTTCGCCTCAGGACCCGATGTTCATGGGTTCAAAACCAACCGAGATTGACGGAACTTTCTTAACTGATAAAAATCAGTAGCACAGCTTCCTTTGGAGAGAGAGTAAAGCTGTCGGTCCCATGTCAATTTTGAAATGTAAAAGAACCCTTGGAGGTATGTGAAAATGTCTTTCCCGGCCAAATTGATGAGCCCTTTCACATTCGTTCGTAGTAATTCTCGTGTGCCTGTATAATTAGTCTGTTCAGAAAATGCACGTTAAATACCTACATTAAATTTACAAAAAAGGTAAATGTTACATATACATGTTGGCATACACTTGTCTGTATCACATCCTATCGGCTTGGTACGTATTGTTTGGTTCACACCGTATCAACTTGGTACGTATTGTTTTATGTTAGAGCACACCCGTCTGGTTCACACCGTATCGGCTTGGTACGTATTGTTTTATGTTAGAGCACACCCGTCTGGTTCACATCGTATCGGCTTGGTACGTATTGTTTTATGTTAGAGCACACCCATCTGGTTCACATCGTATCGGCTTGGTACGTATTATTTTATGTTAGAGCACACCCGTCTGGTTCACATCGTATCGGCTTGGTACGTATTATTTTATGTTAGAGCACACCCGTCTGGTTCACACCTTATCGGCTTGGTACGTATAGTTTTTTCTTAGAGCACACCCATCTGGTTCACACCTTATTGGCTTGGTACGTATTGTTTTATGTTAGAGCACACCCATCTGGTTCACACCTTATCAACTTGGTACGTATTATTTTGTTAGAGCACACCCGTCTGGTTCACACCTTATCAACTTGGTACGTATTATTTTATGTTAGAGCACACCCGTCTGGTTCACATCGTATCGGCTTGGTACGTATTGTTTTATGTTAGAGCACACCCATCTGGTATCACACCTTATCGGCTTGGTACGTATTATTTTGTTAGAGCACACCCGTCTGGTTCACACCTTATCGGCTTGGTGCGTATTATTTTGTTAGAGCACACCCATCTGGTTCACACCTTATCAACTTGGTACGTATTATTTTGTTAGAGCACACCCATCTGGTTCACACCTTATCAACTTGGTACGTATTGTTTTATGTTAGAGCACACCCGTCTGGTTCACAACATTATCAACTTGGTACGTATTATTTTGTTAAAGCACATCCATCTGGTTTACACCTTATCAACTTGGTACGTATTGTTTTATGTTAGAGCACACCCATCTGGTTCACACCTTATCGGCTTGGTACGTATTGTTTTATGTTAGAGCACACCCGTCTGGTTCACACATTATCAACTTGGTACGTATTTGTTTTGTGTATTGGTATACATTAAACCGTATTGCATCGAGTCGAACCATTTTTATATTGTTTTTTATTAAACTGGGTAAAGACTCATACAAAGAATCTATTTTCCAGCCGATGCTCATAGTTTTCACCTTTCGTTTAAAAAATATTGTTAAGTAATCACGTGGCCGTTTGACATCCGTCACGTGCACTTGGCGGGTATTGACGCACGAGCCTTTTCTCGGGCGTCAACTTGGTATTCCGGGACCAGCATAAACTGGGTGCTTAACACGGGGATGTTAGAGGAAGGGAGTTAGAGGTGCTCGCCTCCCAACGCCTTCTGAACTGCGATTACGTGACGCCCAAGGGGTTTGGATGAGAAGGGTTGAGGGAGGGGATTTTCTTGAACGTGTCTTAGGCATAAATCCACCTTCTGAGGATGTTCTCCTTGGAGTCAATCTTAGTTCTCGATTCACTCGTGAATTCATTATGGGCTGTTCCTCAAAATGTGGCCCGTGACGCAGATACTAAATATTACACACCGGTTTTGATATAGGCGTTCTCGAAAAGTATTCTGTGGCTGCGTGTTTATTAGTAATGTAATCATTATCGATTAATAATTATACTTCATATAAAAATCAGTAACAAAATTGAGATATAATATTTTTTATGTCATCAATTTCATTTTACAACATTACATGACTTATTACATTAAAATTTAATTTCTTATATGTCTTAATTTCAACTTTTTTTTCTTTCATGTATAATATTTTCTTACTTTTTTAATTCCACCCAATTTTAATTTGTTTAGTGTTATTTTAAATGTTCTAATACTCTGTTTTACACATTTTATAAAACATGTTTCATTTCACCAAATATCAATTGATATTCTTTAAGTGGTCTCAATTCTCATAAACCAATATGATTTATAATATATGTATATTTTCCAAACCCTATTTTATATTAGACGACGTTCATTACTACAAATATTTTATAATTTATAATATTTTCTAAAAGGTTAGTAATATAAATGGCCCGAGCGTAGCGATGTTTCATTTTAACTTGTCCGTTTGACGTTTAGTTTGTCTATTTGTATGTATATTTTTTCCAAGATAACTGTCAAAGGGATGAAGAAGATTAAAATTAAATAAACTCACCAGCAATCAAAATGATTACGTTTATAAGTTCCCCCGAAACATCCTGCCGGAATTCAAACTTACCTTTAGGGCGATAGCTGATCAATCCGTACGAACTCACCGAGTCTGAGGCAATCCTGGTGGTAAAACAGTAACTTAAATGGCTTTGACCCGCCTCGGTGGCGTAGTTGGCTAACGCGCTAGTCATGTTTAGCTCGACTGCTGAGGACGGGGAGATCAAGCTTCGAATCTCGGTCGGGTGAACTGGGGGTGGTTTTTCCTAAATGGTTTTCCACTCTCCCTCCACGCAAATACGGGTTCGCTTCCTCTAATTCAACCTTCCCAATTCCTAATCCATTAGCGTAATTAGTACTTAAAGCGTATAACCCGAACAGGTAGTAAGACGCGGTGCTAATATATATAAATGGCTTTGAAGAGGAGCGCTAGGAACTGAGATTTAGAGAGTCTGTCCTCGGATACAACCTGGAAAGGACGAGGGATAATATGACGTTGTTGCGAGCCTAGCCTAGTGAAGATTCACCATTCAGTAGGATGGAGGTCAACACTTCGGTCGGTTGTCTTGTCGGTGAAACTATCCTCGGGAATTCAAGCTGGTGTCGTTACATTTGTGTGGAATAATCTAGTCAAATGGGTTACAATACATGTGTTAAACCAGTCAGATAATTGATATAAATAGGCTACATATGTGCGTAATCAGTCAATTGATTGTCTGTCAGACTTCTATGCTGGCGGCCGGGGTTCAATCCTCGGTCCCGGCAAAGATTTATCTGATTACCAAACCCTTCCTTCACCTCTGACTTGTGAATGTGAGGAATGCCAGGCCTCCACCGTGGTTCGTATTCCACGTTAAACTGTAGGTCCTTCACTTCATCTCACAATCACCCTACCATTACACATTAGCGTAATTGCGTATAACCCGAACGGGTAGTAATACGCGGTGCTAGTAATAATAATAATAATAATAATAATAGTCAATATATATTGTGGAATTGGGCAAATGATTGTCAATACATAATGTGGAATTATTCAAATGACTGTCAATACATAATGTGGAATCATTCAAATGATTGTCAATACGTATATGTGTAATCAGTCAAATGCATGTAAATACATGTGTGTGAAGCCAATCAAATACATATAAGTGCATATGTGCGTAATTAGTCAAATTATTGTCAATTATACCCCCTCCCCCCTCGCATTATTATTTTCAACGCACATATTGAAGAATCATCATAGACTCTACCATAAAATATGAGTGACTATCGACATTTTTATGAGGAATAAATTAAATTTTCAAAATAAAATATAGCCTATGTTACTCGCTGATAATGTAGCTTTATATTGGTGAAAGAATTTTTAAAATAGGTCCAGTAGTTTTTGAGCTTATCCATTACAAACAAAAAAAAATCTAATCTTTTCTCTTTATAATATTAGTGTAGATGAAGGAAATTGTTTCAATTAGTTGACCTAATGAGTGTCGGCACATAATATGTATGGAAGTAGTCGACTGGTGTCGATACATGTAAGTTGAATAAGTCAATTAATGGATGGTGAAACATTTACAACAATTTTAAAATTTGGATTGGGTTCTTTTAATTAATTAAATACCGGGTTGGAAGCAAAGTTGTATAAATAAAATTAAGAGATTGTTTGCCTGGTATGAGCATTGCACTATATCTACCGCACGCATGAGGTCTGAAGTAATTGAAGAGTACAGGGCAAAATAAGGGAATGTCCAATTTTAACAAATTAAGTTAGTGCTGCCATCTGTTAGACAATCATGAGACCTTTCTAATGCATTTTAGATTATGGTCAAATGATAGCTTTATCATATTTAAATTAATTAAAATGTATTTGCTAGGGTCTTTATGGAGTTCTAGATATAAAATTCGTCCGGGAAAATATGTATAATGTGACTTTTCCCCCTGTGCCTTTAAATTGTAAAATGTATTAAGCTTTCCCTGTTCACGAACATGTTAACCTCGAAGCCGGAGTTTTAACCATTTATGTTAAATTTCATATGCAATAAATAAACTAAATACATTTATCCAGGGCAACTCTGGGTATCTCAACTAGTATAGATTAAATTACAATACTGCATCATTTTGGAATAAAGTAAAAGTTGGTTTACTAGAAATTAAGAACATGATAATAATAACAATAATCAACATAAAAGTGTTTGAATGTTCTAGCGCTAATAAGGAAACGAACCCATCCACAAAACCACCAAACCATTAAAGGGACTTTTTTTGTTATTTTTAAGAAAAAATATATATTTGTGTTAGCTTGAAAATTATTGGTTTTATAAAAATATGTTTCAAATAAAATATTTGTATGATAAATAAACCTACATATTTGTGGTGATAAGTAATTTCATATCTAAAATAGTTTTGGAGATATGATAAAATAAATAGATAATTTACTCATCAGACCGGAACCCTTATAAAGTCATTTTACCAACAACAAAAAAAGGAGAGTAGCCATTTTGTTTATAATATTGATCAATGCTTAGAAATGAAATGTAAACAAAATCGTTAGAGCCGATATTTAGAAAATAGATTTTTTTGTTTCTTTTTGCCCTTCAATAAACTACCCTTAATTTTAGGGTTAGATATCCAATTCCAAAAATCCTTCAGGGCATCCCTATGAAAACCCTAGATACCAAGTCTTAGCCCGATCGGTAAAACAGTTTAGGTTCTACTCCAAGGTACAGACAGACAGACAGACAGACGGAAATTCAAAAAAACACTTTTTCGGATTCGGAGGGTCATGAAACGTCGAAACTCATCAAAATCTAGAGTTCAATTTTTTTTTTTTACGATCACAATACTTTCTCTACCTCTCTAGAAAGTAAAAATAACTTTAAAGAAAGGCACAAAAGTAATATGACCAAGCCTCGCTTCCCTCCATTTTCTTTTCTGAATGGCAATCCCTTACCAAAGCTTAGAAGAAGAAATGTCTTGTATAAGCCGTATTATATGTCCACCTTGTTATGTTGACGTGGGTTGATATAACAAACAATTCCCTTCCCCTCCCCGAGACCCATCACTTTCTTTCTGGAGGGTATGTACTGTCAAATACAAAATAATGTTCCCTCTTTCCTGAATAAATCCGGTCAATACAGTAGTCAAAGACGTATTGTGGGAGGTTATTTATAGGAGTATAGCAACAGCTTTCAAATGTTTTTGAAATTTTACTATATGATCAAACAAAACTATCAAAACAAACATTTTTAAATTCATTATATGATTAAGGACAGTTTGTTTTAACGTTTAGATTTATATAGCATAATGTTCTTGTTCATAGCTAGAGATAAATAGATAGATAGATAGATAGATAAATCAAAATATATATATATATATATAGATAGATAGTTTTAAATAAATAGATATTGATAGATATCATTAAATAAAGAGGTGCATAGATATATGTAAAATAAATAGATAAATATAAAGATGGATAGATAAATTCATAGATAGATAGATAGATGCATGGAGAGATAAAGCGACAGAATTAACAGTTAACTAAATATTAACCCTCTTCGGTGGTCGAATGGTCTAAAGCGTCACTCTTACAATTGACTGGACTGCTGATGACGGTTATACCAGGGTTCAAATCCCTAAAAGGCGTAGTGATGGATTTTTCCTAACTAGTTTTTCATTTTCTTTCCACAATAATGTGGTTACACTTAATCTAAAATCCAACCTTCCTCATCCCTAACATATACAGTACATATGCGTATAAACCGGTCAAATAGTGATATGTGGTGAAAATTAAAATTTAATAATTATGAATTTATGATTTAAATAGGTCTACTAATAAATGCATCTATTGTAGAATTTAAAAACAAATTTATACAGGTAGTCTAAAGTAAGCAGCTCAAATATTGTTTTAATGAAGATATAAATACATTATTTAATCACAGGAGTTAATTGATCAATGGATGAATAGAGTTATGTTGAAAATCGTTTCTATTTTAAATCTGTTTTTATATAATTTATCAACATTATTATTATGATTGAATAGAATGATAAACAATTAATTTATTAAAAACTAAGTTAAAAAAAAAATTGCTGTTTAAAGTTCAAGTGACAAGCAATAGGGATCGAAAAGCATTTTCTAAGTACATACATCTTTAAAATAATATTTTTTACTAAAACAATATTTTTACAAACCAATTTTTATTATCATATTTAAAAAAAACCGTATACATCAAATATTTTGCTGCTGTTTTGAGGACACGATGACAGAAAAATGTCATTAGCACCATTTACAAATAAAAACACAGTAAAATCCCCATAGGGGTAAATAATAGAAATAAAACACCTGCTAAAATCACTAGGTGTATTCATTACATAAAATGAACCGTAAAAATATATATAAACGTACCAAAATAATATTAAAAACTAATCTCAAACATGATAAGATTGACAAACGTATACATTGAAAAAAAGAAAGTATAGCTTAAGGGGCTTATTAAATATAGGCAATTATAAACTGTGTATTATTATTATTATAGTTTTGATGGTTTTAAAAATTACGTTTTACATTGTTCATGCAAATTATTTATAGACTTGATGGGCCATTAATCTATAGCAACTTTATATTTCCGTAAAATAAAAACTGTGTTAAAATACATGCGTGTATATTCTTTAATTTAACTCCAAAAAGGTTATGGAAAGTGACCTCTATACATTAATTTAGAAACTATCCTTTTTACTTTGATGGAAAAAAAGAATGGTTTGGCATTCATATACTATTCTTTGGAAATGAAAAGTGTGTAAACATGTACAATCATTTTAAATTGTTTTTATTGATTGTACTATGTACAATTTTTCTCGTGGCTACCATGAAGAATTGTTTATCATAAGTCTATTGGTCTGAATGGTGCCGATTACAATACTTACTATTAGAATACTTGTTTTAATTAGTTCTTCTAACACTATGGTCTTACCGCACCGGTGGACACGTGGTACCGATGTCAAGATCGTTTAGTTTGATTTTCTAGATGACGAGGAAGTCTGGGCATGAATCCGAGCTGGGAATTCTAGGATTTAGTTTTTTTTTGCTCACGCAAATTCTTGTACACTTCCCCTAAATTCTACCGCTCTCATCCATTTAGTGTAATTAACGTATGACTAACGCATGAATCAGTGCAAAGAAACGCTGGGGGCGGGGGGGCCGAGGGGAGACATGGTTACTAACGACCCAACTTGTTTCGGTGACCGAATGGTCTAAAGCGCCACTCTCGCTATAGACTAGATTGCTGATGAAAGGGATCGATCCCGATCGGGTGTACTGAGGGTGTTTTGCTCCTTAAATGGTTTCTCACCCTCCCTCCATGAAAACTCGTGTACACTACCCCTAAATTCTATGTTCCTAAGCCCTAGCCCATTAGAATAATAATTAGTACATATGCATACAACCCGAATGGTTTGTAAGACAAGATGCTAAAAATGAATATCACGACCCACTTTAAGAAGTAGGGATGAGGAGGTTTGTTTAGATTAATTGCAATTACATCAGCTTGAATGTATAATGTGAAAACCATGATAATAAGCCACAAATGAAAAACAAAACACATTCAACCCACTCAGTCAAGGTTTGAGCCTCACCGACAATCCAGTATATTGTAAGCCCGACGCCTTAGATTGTGTGACCATCGGTTCATTAAACTATCTCATTGTAAATACTTATCTTTAGAAACACAAATATTTTTTAAAAAAAATTAATACAAACTGCTCAAGAGTGTTTTGCACACGACGGTACAGTGAATAGTCTCTGCCCGCGTTCCTAGACAGCAGCACTGTTCCCGCAGCAAGGCATAAAGCGGGCAACCATGGCAACTATGCATATACTGGCCTGAGGGACACTTTTCAGTAGGGGTGAGAGTGGAATAACTTAATATCGCAACGGAAAACCAGCGAGGGGGTTGAGTTGTGAGTAGAATAGAAGAAGTTACCCTTTAAAATAGTAGCATAGCATTATATAAAACACGGGCAGTCAGTTTAGATTATAATACACTACCGAGACGTAGACAAGCTCATTAGACATTATTTGGCTATTGCCTGATTTGGGATCCCTTCGTCGACGTCGGCAGGTGACCTCGGAGTCGAATCTGGGGAGTCGTGACCCCCCTTCTAGTCGTGTGAGACTGGGAGGGGTGGCCAGACAGCGAGTCATGCCGGTCGAGTCGGCCGAGTTCGGCGGTCAGTGCGCGGGTCGCCCGGTGACGGAAAGGGGCACCCGCAGTGAAGACGCCAACTAGGCGAAATGTGCTGTGCGGTGGGGCCACTATACCCCACCGCGATAGATGATTTGAGCCCTATTTGGGGGATAGGATTAACTTTTTTATTTTTTCATTCGACGGATCCAGTAAATTTAAGAACCCTTATGGGTTGGACAATATTATCTTATTTCATTTGGGTATATTTTGATTTAAAATGTCTGTAACTAGATGGTAAGTAGTTGAATAAATAACTTATTAAA
>CABFOV010005647.1:0-40969 GCA_902141375.1 Timema poppense
AGTGTGCTGGTGAGTCAGTTAAGTCAGGGGAAACAAAGCCTCTTTAGCTTGAAGAGTGGCCGATTGCGTGTCTTTGGCTGGTTTGAATTACTTCTTCCGCTAATTTATTTGCAAATTTTAGTAATTACAATTGTGGTATTATCTAATGCTGAACTTTTGATACCAAATGTTGATATTTTAACTTAAAAGGGCATACTTTCCTTCCAATACAGATTTCGTGTTATCTTATAGGCTTACATATTTTGTGATGTCCTATATATATATACACATAAATATATAGGGTGCTATCTTAAATATATATTTTGCACTATATTATAAAGTTATGGTACTGTCCTATACATATATTGTGCTATCCTATACAAAAATGGTGCTATACAATGCATAACGTATGCCATCTTGGGCCATTCAATAGGCTACATATATTTTACTTTTCAATTGACCCGATGTTAGTGACTACAAGCCTAGACGGGGTCGACAGACTTTTACTTAAGAAATAAAACTCCGTAGAACAATTTCCTTTGGAGGGGAAATAAAGCTGTCTGTCCCAGTCGATTGTGGCATGTAAAAGAGTCCTGTAAGGTATGCGAAAATACCTTTCCCAGGAAAATTGATAGGCCCTTTCGCTCTCTCTCATAGAAATTATCGTATTCTGATATAATCAGTCGGTTCAAAAAGCGCACGTTAAATTCCTCAAATAAACTAAAAATATATATTTTACCATAGAGCAAAGAGGTAATAAAATTTTGTTTTCCAGGGCAAGAAAATTGCTTTCAATCGATGTTGGTTTATAAAATCATCTTAAGATAGTATCCTTTAATCTCATTTAGAATATAGTTAAGTTGATCATAAAGGTTTTTTCTATTGATATTTCTAAAAAAAATCTTCAGTAAAATTGTTGAAAGGTAAAATGTTCAACGAGAATTTTTTTTATTTCAAATATCGGTGAGACGTGTTAGTATCCAGTTTTACGACAAATCACAATCCACAATGAAATACTTTTTGAAACATGAAAAGGTCAATGCATTCCATTGGAATGTCCTCTGAACGGACTCTTGACAGTCTCAAAAGAATCGGACAAGGCAAAACGTTTCCAGAAAACTAGACTAAATATAAATTCTGTTGAGAGCATTGAACTGCTCGTGCACTATATTCCGCAAAACCGATTGAGTCTCATTAAACGAACGGGTATATTAGGCCTACTTCTTATGAATGTGACTTCATTGAGCAGATACATATGCTTAACTGAGCCACTGAGTACAATACAGCAATTTCCTTCACCACTGCACGTCACTTTGTGTCCAGAGTCGTGAGTTGTTGAAACATTAACTTCCCTCTATTGGTAGGTAATTCCTTTTTAATGTTATTCTTCTCTGTGTTTTCCCAGTTTAATACAAAAATTATCATTTTGTATTGTGTTTTGATTCTCTTTTAACAAAATAAAATAAGGTAATATATTAAGATATATATATCGTTTGGGGAAAGAAGAGGATTTAATTTTGGGTATCTGTACTACTTTGTGAGTGGTCAAGCCTCACCGTTGATTTCAAAAGTGTAATGTTTGCATTAGTTTATGTATGGACAAAATGGCAAAGAGCGTATAGAAAAATACCTCTATGTGGATGTTCAACCTTGTTTTTACCATTATTCTGTTATAATTTTCCAATAAATGTAAGCTTCTTTAATCAGAGGTGGTGTGAATAAACATTCTTGTTTAGAGGAAAGCATACTCCTAATTATTATGAGTAAATAAATCGGCATCCAAAACAAGTCAAGATCTTTAATTTTTCTCGACATCTCGGAGAAAGAAGTATTAAAATCAACACACACACACAAAAAAAAATCAAACTCGAAATTTTGATGAAAAATATCGACGTTTCCCGATCCCCTGAAACCGAAATAGTTGTTTTCGCAATGTCGACTGTTTTCTGTGTGTGTGTATCTCGGATTAGACTAGTTTAGCGATCGGGGTTAATCATGGTATCTAGGATTTTCATAAGATCCCCTGAGGAATTTTTGGAATTAGATAAATGATCTTAAAATTAAGGGTAGTTTATTGATGGAGAAAAAATATTTTAAAAATCGATTTTCTCGAAATCCACTTTAAATATTTTGATTAAAATTCATATTTAGGCATTGTTTAGAATTATAAACAAATTGGATTTTAATTTTCCCTTTAAACTACTTTGATATCATTTTAAGCTCGCGGAAATATCAAATTTGATCATATCTCCTCAAATATTTAAGGTACTAAAACTTATTGTAAAGCTATGGTAATATTAAGTGTAAGAAACTTTTATTTGAAAAATATTTTTATAAACCAATAGTTTCTGAGCTCTGAGCAAATCTCTTCACACACCTGGCTGATCTTTTATTTATGCTTTATGATCTTTACAACGACCTTTTGTCGCCAACCAAAATTGCTCTTTCGAATTCTTGTGAAACACAACAACTCCGATATAACCTTCTGTCTCTCTCCCTCCTTTCTAAAAGCTAATGCAAGCATGGTGAAATTGAAGGAAAGAAAAAAACCATCCAGAAAGATTTCCTTCTAAACATTTACAACAACCAAAAAGGGCTCCTCTCTTGATTCGATCCGCAAACTTACTGTAGGAACGGTCCACTATGCGTTAATCACTAATTTCAACTGTAAGCTGTCGCGCATACAAATATCTGTCATAATTCCGAGTCACGTGATCATCATTAAAATAAATGAATGGTTATAAAAAGGACTATATATATTCAAAAATTAACCTAGTCTGCTTAAGGTAAAGTTGAAATCATAACCCATAGTCCCTAAGCTAACGATAGAAATGTGACCCACGAGCCAGATATAAAAGTGTGTAATAACGTAACCAGACTATGAGAAACTTCAAGAATAGCAGCCAACAACTCCCAGGATCTGAACTAATAACACTTCACCAACAACTCCCGAAGAAGCGGTAAAGTTTCATGCTTTTGTAACAAAGAATATTATTTCATTTTTCGCGTTTTTGTAGAATGTTTCGCTAACAATGTATATTATTTCACTTCACAAATCTTCCCAGTTTTTAGTAAAGGTCTCTATTTTTAGATAAAAGAGAATGTCCGTGTGTTGCACCGTACCATTTATTTTAACTGTGCACGCACTCTTTACCAGCCTAAAGTAGTAGAGAAGAGTAAGTTATAAATTAAAGGAAATAATATATCCGTGTGTGCGTGTTGGGAGAGTGGCAAACAATAAAGGGAAAACAGTTATGTACAGCAGGCGGTATTTTAGGTCATCAGCAAACGAGACAAGACCATTATGCGATTGTTTTATATGATTTAATATGTTAAATTAGTTTGTAGACCGTGTGCTTAAATACCTTTTTATTCAGTAAATATGCATTAAATACCCAAAATAATTATATCAACATCATAAAACAGTCAATTTTAAAGACAAAACTTGTCCATGATAATATTAGATCAATAGGCTCAAACGAGAATATCGGACAAAGCCAATGGGGCCAGTGATTTCATTGGCTTGTAAAATAATCTGTTGTTTTTTTAATCGCGCTTGGAAATAATGGCGCTTTATAATTGCGGTTGCTGTCAAATACATCGGGGTAGCGGACCGTAAATGAATAGGGTGACGTTCTTTCTAACAAACAAAAAAACTTCATGTAGATCATTGATGATGCCTCTTTCCACCCGTCTGAGTAAATCAAGATGGTACACGCACTAACGCCCTTGTAATTCATTGTGAAATGGGGCTTAGTTGGGGAGATTGAATCCGTTCTATTTTATATTAATGTTGCGCAAATAAAAACAAAGTACACTAAAAGGTTTTTTTACATCTGTATAGTAAATATATATATATTAGTCAATGGCTTAAAATAATTAATATGCATATTTACGCGTTTAAATCTAAAGAAAAAGAAAATGTATTGACACCAAAGTTATTTAGGAGTTGTTTTTATCCTAGACATAACTAGAATCATGGAACAAGTTTTTAACTAACCATCGAGTCTATCCACATATTTACACCATTTGGGTAAAGATGAAGAAGGTAGAATTTTAGAGGATAGGTTCCGGCATTTGTATGGAAAGAGAATAAAATTTAGGCTTATTTAGTAAAATACAACTTAGGACACCCTACCAGGACTGGAACTCCGTTAGCAGAAAACTAGACAAGACGAAACTGATTCCTTTTCCCAAATGCTAGCAAAGTAACAATATATTTTTAAAACATAAAAAAATTTACTAAACCAATAGTTTTTAAGTGAATATACTTTCATTGATTTTAATCTTTGTGGAACTATATTAAATTCTATGATCTTCATATTTATAGAATAGTTGTATAGTACATGAACAATTATTACCGAATGGGTTGTAAGAAGCGGTGGATATATATACAAAATAATATAGTTGTATATTTAAAATGACCAAATCTTAAAATATCTGTTAATGTTTATGGGGAATGAAGAGTGAAGAGTGCCGGTGGGTACGCGGTCTAAATGTCAAGCCTGTCTTATTTTTTTTGCTGACGATGTGGAGGTTAGGGCTTGAAACACGGGCCGATAATATGAGGGTGATTTTTCCTGAAAGGTTTCGCACCCTTATACCCATGAAAATGCCATTATATTTCTTCTAAACTGCACCGTCATCATATCTACAGCATTAGAGCAAATAATATGCGTATAAACCGAACGGGTGGTGAAATATGGTGAAAAAAAGTACAAAACAGAGAAACAATGATTTTTAGATCATGGAAAACCGGTGCCATATAGAACGTAGAGCAAATCTCCCAATTCTTGATTAAAATAAATCTTACAATTGGATTTCTAAATTAACAAAGGTATTTTGACAGTTACAAAGTATATGAAACGACTTTACTATATTAATAAGCCAATCATATGCTAATCAAATATTACTTTTTACAGATAATTCCATTGTCTAAATTATATTAACTATAAAGTTACATTTTACCCATTTTGTTTTCACCACGTCATGCTACCCGTTTGGGAAAGAAGCATTTTTAACAAAGTACGTAGAAATATATTTAGTCCAAAAAAGGATAAGGCTACTGGTAAGTAAAGTTATGATGAGTTAAATATCCTGTAATAATCACAAACCAGAGTGAGGATAATCAAGTCTCGTAGATTAAGGTGGCCAGGACAGCAGTGTGAATGGCAGAATTTAGAACCATGTTCAGGGTACTGACTTGAAACCCCAATTATAAGAGACCATTGGAAAGACCTTTACACAGATGGGAGGATAGCATAAGAATGGACCTATAAAGAGATCGAGTATAATGAGGTGGACTGGATAGAACTAGCTCAAGAGAGAAATAGGGTATAATAAGATGTACAGGATAGAACTAGCTCAAAATAAAGATAGGTGATGTTCTTTTGTAAGTGCGGCAATGGTATTTCGAGCTACTAATGATATAGAGTAGCTAAGTACCAAGTTAGTAATGAGGTGGAGAGGAATCTGAAACAACAGGAAATTTGTTAACTTCTACAGAGGGGCTAACGTCGTTTTCGTCATTATACTTCATAAACTCCAATGGGCTGGTCACTTTGCGCTAATGGATCACGTACGATGGGCGAAAACCGCGATTATAACCAGACAGGCAGGCAAAGGGCCCATAGGTAGGCCTAGGAATAGATGGACAGGTTGGTCACTAGAGGATCTAGGCCACATAGAAACCAAGGAACCGATGACAAGAGAGAGCACAAGACAGACAGCACAGGAGGCAAAGATTGATGGCGTCATTTGGTCCACCGGGCATAGTCACATAAAAGAAAAGAAAAAAGAATAGGATAAATTTGAGGACTGTAGAATGTATATAAAATTCGCCAGCGTTTGCATAGAGTGAGATTGGTATAAACATTTTGGAAAAAATTCTGCTCACCCGGCTGAGATTTGAATACCGAACTCTCATGCATCAAGAAATCAGACTATACGATCCTGACAATTGGTCCACGCACCCACCTACATGGTTTATATCGATATTATCCACAAATATAATATGTTTATATTTTCTAAGTTATTCATCCTAACGGGTTTACACTGTAATTCTATTATTAAATATTTAATTAAATAAACAAACATAGTAACATAAATAGTTGGGAAAACCATTTTTTAAACGTGGTTTATAAAAAATGTCAAGACCATCCAAACTACGTATTTAAAAACAATAGAATCCCCTACTTGAGAATAAAGTTGTATTTTCCGGACGATTAGCTCTCTCAAAGTAGTAATGACGCTTAAAACGGTCCAACTTTAGTATTACATTAGCACCAATGATTTCTGTGTCGGCCAGTTAATTAATTTAAATTGCTTTCCGAAGGGGTCCATTTAACGCGCTGATGCACTAATCAGTACAATGTCATGTCGATTAATCCCACAGCTGAAAAGTCAAAGCCGGGAGGGAACTAATGTTCCTAGGGCCGTATGCAAGAACGCCACTAAGTGGACGCTTAGTGTGAGTGGAACTTCAGTGACTTTGGATTGCTTGAGTTACTATAGGCTAGAAGGTGGGCCGCGAGTGTGCTAGAGTGTCACTAAGTACCCACTCACACTCAGTGATATTGGTTTGCTTGAGTCACCATAGGCTAGAAGGTGAACCGTGAGTGAACTAACGTAACACTAAGCATCCACTCACACTCAGTGATATTGGTTTGCTCGAGTCACCATAGGCTAGAAGGTGGACCGTGAGTGCACTAACGTGCCACTAAGCATCCACTCACACTTAGTGACGTTCTTGCATACCGCACCTAGAGATAAAAAGGTTTACGCTTGCCCAGAATAAGGCAATAGAAATAAGTTATGTTGTTGAGTTTCAGCAACTGTAAGCAGATGGAAGAAAGTAACGCTATACAGTTAAGTATATATTATGAAAGGCAAAGTTTGGGGGATGAATGACCATAATTACGGAAACGAACCGTATCTAAATCATAATCAAAGAGCTCAGTGGTAGAGAATTGGCGCGCTAGGCCAAAGGTCCCAAGTTAGATTCCCGTGTTCAGTTTCAAGTGTACTTTCTCGCTATCTTACAGGTATAGAAAATATTGTGATCGTCAAAAAAAATTGAACTCAAGATTTTGATGAAACTTGACCTTTCATGACCCCCCGAATCCAAAAAAGTTGTCTTTGACTTTCCGTCTTTCTGTCTGTACCTCCAACTAGAGCCTAAACTATTTTACCGCTCGGGCTAAAATTTGGTATCTAGGGTTTTTATAGGGTTTCCCCGAGGAGTTTTTGGATTTGGATATCTAACCCTAAAATTAAGGGTCATTTACTGGAGGACAAAAAGAGAAAAAGTCGATTTTCTCAAAATTTTGATTAAATCTAATTTCTAAACAATTATAAATATGCCAAACAAAATGGCTTCTCTCAATATTTCGGCAACATTATTTTAAGGGCTCCAATCTGATACGTAAATTATATTTTTTTTATAATATCTCTTAAACTATTTGAGATATGAAATTACTTAACGATACAAATATGTAGGTTTCTTTATAATACAAATATTTTATAAAAAGCATAATTTTATAAAACCAAAAATTTTAATGTTACACGTAAATATTTATATTTTTTAACTTTTCGAACACAAAAGGTAAAAGAATTGCGACCGCAAAATAAAATATAACCTGAAATGTTGATGGATATCGACGTCTCAAGACCCCCCAAACACTAAAACGTGGTATTTGCAATGACTTCTGTCTGTGTGTCTGTTTAAACTTAAAATTAATAGTAGTTCAAGAAAGGGCGAAAAGAGAAAAAATCGATGTTCTCAAAATTGACTAATGATTTTGATTAAAATTTGTATCTAGGTGTTGATTAAGATTATAAATAAACCTGCTATTTTCATTTTACCATGAAAAAGAATTTTAGAGTACTTTACAGAAGCAGAAACTTCCGTATCTCCGCAATTATTTGTGATACTAAATAACTTATCGTTGCAAAATTATAGTAATATTAAAAATAAAAAACTTTTATATGACATATATTTTTATAAATCCAACAGTTTCTGAGATATTGGCAAATATATTAATACAATATTGTGAGCTTTAGTAGTAAAGAGATACTACTTAAGTTTCAACTAAATAATTCTCCAATGCCCTAGAGTGATTAAATATGAATAAGTCTCTAAATGTTTGTGATGTTTTTCCTTAAACCTCTTAGGATAAATGTTTGTACAGCAATGATATAAATCCATTTTAGACTCAATAGTCAATGTTTACATTTTTTATTGGTCAAAATTTATTAATGAGGGATTTAATAGCAATGCGATGGCATGAAGATTTGCAACACCTAATAAAATTTTGAAAATTTTAAGCGGAAATTTAAATTTTAATACGAATTGTTGGCACTTGTGGACCCAACATTGATATTTTTTATCGGTACAAACATACAAATGAGGAAATTAATTATTTAAAAACAAAATTATAAAATTTAAAACCGGGACTAAAAAAAAGTTTTACATAAATATAGTGCAATTTATGCTTGAGTTTGCTAGTGTATATTATTTCGTTTCACATATATTACGAGTCTTGAATAAAAATCTCCATATCCAAACAATAGAGCGAGAAAGTCCGTGCGGAGTTCCGTACCATTTATTTTAAATTTATTCTAATATGATTGAGATACGGCTCATTTCCATAGTTATAATCATTCATCCCCCAAGCTTAGCCTTTCATACATACTTTATTAAGTATAGTTTCTTTCCTCTTGATTCGCTTGGAATGTAAATATTTGTATACTATTGGCCTCATTGGGCCACAACCGAGTCGCCGGTAGCTGTGTTACCAATCACAACCCTCAGTAGTCAATCATATCCACACGCCCATCCCAGACTCTGCCTTAAGCTATTAGTGAGGAATTACCCCGCGCACGGAACTATCTCTGGATAGCTCAGTATTAGAACGTTGGTGCGATAAAACAAAGGTCCTATGTTCGATTCCCTTTTACAGATGTCATTTTTTAATTTATTTGAACTAATCAGGTGTAGGTGTTTGCTAGCTTAGTATTATATTGAGAGTGCTTCACTTGAACTTTCTGAATTGGCTGAATAGATTATCACGTGACTTACAAACTATTGTTTATAGAACATGCATATCACTCCCAATTAATTCATGTTAAATGGGCGCCTCCAATTTAACCAACGGTAACATTTACAGCCGTTACGTTACTATCTGAGATTAGGTGTAACGTTATGTATTTTATTTTTCACTGACTCTTGCTACCCAATCGAGATTCTTTAAATTTTGCTGATGGGATAGAGATTGGGAAGGATTATTTAAGAATAAATATATCCACATTTTCGTGGAGGAAGAGTAGGTAACCTTTCAGAAAAAAAACCACCCCTAGAACACACTGTTGGCATTAGATGACCAGCCTTTCTATCGCTGGAAATCAGACTAAATGCTAGTCTGACATTTAACCCACGTGGCCACCGTTGCTGGTATTTGAGAGCTTGCATCTGAAAGTGAATGTCGGGATTCTCCACAACTTGTCAAATTGGTGGTTTACAATTCATTCTCCAAGCGAGTGTCAGTGTAAGGTACTAATATTCATCTTACTTATTCTGATTATATTAGAGTAAATAATTGAAGTTAAATTACAAAAATCATTTTGAAACTATTAAAAATAAAAATGTAATCGAACATTGCGGCCATCTCTAAATAAAAGTTATTAATAATATAATATCCATATTTAAGGAGGCATTGTCATAAACTCTGCCATAAACACAAGGTAAAAGCTTAAAAATAAAATAAAGATTGAATCGAGGGCAATTTAAAAGGAACTAGCGGCATCAGAGTTCTGGGAAGACGCATTGAATGAACCCAACTAGCAAATTAAACTATACAGGCTCCATGACTTCTTTAGTGCTGACTGACAGCTCACAGCTGATAACTGACGGCTTAGAAAAGTTACCAGACCAAATTATGTATCCCTACGCTGAACCATATGATCTGCAAAGACATGTGTTTAGCAGCTGTCACTTCTGACAGTCAAAATGTAGGTATATACCTAAATGTTGACTGTCAGAAGTCAGCTGTGAGCTTTCATTCAACACCAAAGAAGTCATGGGGCTACTGTAGCTTTAGTTCCTTATTGGTATGGCTAACAATTGCACAAGTAGGTGGGTACGCAGACAAAGGTGTTAGTCTCAGCTTGACTAGTTAGCTGGGGACGGTGTGTGAAAAATTCGAATCCAAGCCGGATGTGGTGAGGGGTTTTATTTCTAAATAATTGTCTACTCCCCCTCCACGCAAATACGGGTGTATTTACTCTAATGTATACCTTATTCAGTCCTAGTCCATTAATATAGATATTTTTTGAAAGTTTAAATATACGTGATAAAGATCAATTAGACCTATTAGCACAAGATTGAATCGTTGGCATATTTTGTATTAAGTTAACAAATTGAGTGCTATGACTCGATTATATATTAGTTATTTATTAACTTTATCGAACTTCTCCTGCTCTACATCATTCATAAATAATATTAATTGCATAAGTGAGTTCCATTTTCCCCAAATTATAATTGCATAACAAATGGCTGGTGACAGTGTATCTGCTATCTATAGTAGATTATGAACATCCACAGGAAAATAATTCATAAAGGTCGGCTAGCCAAAAAAACTTTGACTCTAGTTTTCTAACATCCCGAATTTTTAAAGACTAAACTTATCTAGTTTGGGGTGGAGGTCACAATTTTGTTGGATATTATTTCCTTTCATACTTTGAATTCTTAGAATCAAACATTAAAGTAAAAAATTACGTCTATAGATTACAGTTTTTTAATCGTATTAACGATTTTAATATTTCTGATAAACCGATGGGTATATTCAAGATTGATTATCCTTGGTCTGTATTCTATGTAACATGACGTCACGCCGGCTGACACGGTACAAAATGTCAGGGATTAAAATACTTCCTTATCTTTGTTATTTACATTCTCAACGTCGTGTTAATCCACGTATGACTTAGTAATAACAGAGAAAAGCTTGCTCGAAAAGATAAAATAGGTTTTTCCGACGAGTATAAATATTCCTATCACCTTTGTGGATTATATTACTAAGTCTCAGTGGTTCTTTTTTTCTTATTTCTAAGCAGTCATCCAATTTCTATGGCTTAAAATGACCAGGAAGGACCAAAATTATTAGAATCAGTGAGATTGTCTTAAACTGTATTTCGCCACATATCTTAATACAGCATTTTATTACTCTAATGGGCTAAGAATGGGGAAGGCCTGATTTGGAGTAATTGAACCACAATTTTCTTCGGGGAGATTGATCAATCATATAGTAAAAAACCACACCCTGGTACACCCAACCGGGATTAGAACTTATACCTCATAATAAACAGGTTCATGGGGTGAACCACCCACCCCCAAGCCCCTGAAGAGGTGGGGTTTGCAGCACCTAGAATATTTTACATATAAAGGGGGTTTCCTTGGTAAAATACGAACTATTAGTTACTAACAGTGTTAACCATGGCATAGCTCACTTCAACCATATTTTGAAACGACATCAGGGAAAGAGAAAGGTCATCATGTTCATATGATTTTTTAATCATTAATGTAAATGCCGCATTAGAAAATTAAGTAACCTACATCAAGAATAATAAAAATGTTATTATTTTTAATAACATAATCTGTGAGTAACAAAACTTTTTGTCTTCAAATTTTCATATAAAAATATGGGGAGTGTGGAGGACGTAATCAACTAGATGAACAAAAGTAAGCGAATACTATATTAGCCAACTACACTAATGACAAAACGCAAAACAGTTTTTTTTACAAGTTAAACTATAGTTTTATTTTACTCTACGCAACCGGACAAGAAAATAAGGATTTTTTTTCCATAAATTCTACAAGTCAACAGGACAAAGTTTTACAATTTTTTGGAATCCATGTTTTAATCCAGATTACGAGGTATTCACGAAAAAAAAATATTTAGTTAATAAAAATTCTGTTTTAAAACATTTTTGCTCACTAAACCAGGTTAATTAACCATATAAACAAAAGGATAGAGAGGGGAAGGTTGTTTGAAGTGCACACGCACTAATTTGATGTGGAGAGAGAGCATGGGAAAATCACACTAGCACATGAACCACACCTCCACTTATTGAAAAAACGGCCAAGATTCGAACATGGTCTTTACATCATCATAAATACAGTGAGAATTACGTCTTGCATCGTGTAACCATCGATTTTAGTGTGTCATTTGTCATTAGAAAGTTTTAAAATAACTTAACCTAGGACAGTATCTAATTTTAAAATCTCAAACTAAAGAATTCGATGTTTTTATTGTAGCGTAATTTTATACGAATAGTTCGGACGAATAATAAGATGCAGTACAAATTACCATGCTGTATTTTGAGCTAAGATAATTTTTAAAAGTACAAATTTTAGTGGTCAAATTTGGTAGTATTTTACTACTGTAATAGTGTTCTTTTATAGGTATTGTTGCTATCTATGTAAGGGACAGCTGCAAATCACATGGCTTCCCGTAATAATATATAAACATTTATTTAGAAACTTTTTAACCATAAAGAAAGTGTATTACTATCTGAATTGGACTGTTCCTACTGTTTGGAGTTCCCATCGCGGGTATACTAATCTGGTCGTTTGGGATCACAAATATTGCCGAGCGAACGTAAACTGTTAGTAATTGTAGCTTGCCACAAAGTAATCAAATGCGCCATCCTTATTCAGTCTATGTAATTGTAAAATGACTGGGGCCTCTCAAGAACGCCGTCATGATATTGCTGATGGATTGCTGATTATGCAAACGAGATAAAGGGCCAGTTTCATAGTCAAGTTTAGTACGCCTCAAGTGCGGCGCTACACTAAGTACATGACGACACCTACCTAAACTCGAATGGAATGGGCCGTTCTCGCATAGGAAACTGGCCCATTCCATTCTGGTTTAGGTAGGTGTCGTCATGAACTTGGTGTAGCGCCGCACTTGAGGCGTACTAAATTTGACTATGAAACTGGCCCAAAGTCCGTGATGGGATGGGCCAGTTTCATATATGTAACTTGTCCATTCTGGTCTAGTCTAGGCAGGTGTCGTCCTGTATTTAGTATTGTGCCGCTCTTGAGGTGTACTCAATCTGACTATGGAATTGACCCTTACACTTAGTTTGCCCCGGACGGTAAAAGCTTACTTTGCAAGTTCCCACTGTGACGTAGACTATTTGATTGGGACATAGTGTAATCCATTAAATTTAGACCGATACTTTTCAGGGTGAACGGAATGTATATTTACATCTAATAGCCGGCCCCTTGGTATAGTGGTCAGTGCCCCTTTCCACCTAGGGTTCTAGGTTCGATTCACAGCTGGTACAATGGGTATCTTTCTCGAAGTATTATCGACCAGTTCTATACCTTCATATTCTCTATCATCATTACCTCATCTCATCGGTACATGGAAAGAGCCTTCACGGAAAGAAGGTACGATTAGTACATTCGGGCATCTCCTGGGCAACGGTACATAGCTACCGGCTGATTTTCTCAATAGTTGGCCATATATACGGTATAAATGCATATGTTTACAATGATCAGGCATAGAATATAAAGGAAGAATTGAGAAATGTGTCTACATTCACGTGAACGAGGATTGGAAAAACATTAAGGAAATACCACCCTCAGAAAACCCAATCGGGATAAACATTTCTACCTCCACGTCACGGACCAATTAAACAAGAGGAAGATTAATCCTAATTATTATTATTAGCACCGCGTCTAACTACCCGTTCGGGCTATACGCACTTACGCTAATGTGTAATGGTAGGGTGATTGTGAGATGAAATGGAGGACCTACAGTTTAACGTGGAATCCGAACCACAGCGGAGGCCTGGCATTCCCCACATTCACAAGATGTCTTGTCAGTGGGGAAGGAGGGGTTTGTTCAATTAATCCTAATTTCTTGTATCTAAGGGTATTTAAACCAAGATTTGTAACTACAAAATCTAAGGTATAGGGCTTGAGAAGGCTACTGGGAGGAAATTCCCTCGCATTAGAGAGGATAAGGAATGGAAAAAACCCAGGAATAAGTCACATGAGGATAGGATAATGGGACAATCACGATCATTCTGATTGTAATCGATACCAAGCACGATACTCTTAATTTATAGCTTACCCGATCACCTTATCAAAAAGTGTTATAATAACGTATCGGTGGGAACACGTACTAATATGTGTATCTCGTCTGGTCTAGTTTGCCTATGACACGGAAATCAAAGTTAGAATCCCGTACGGGTACTGAAAGTTCTTTCCCCTATCTTCCCCCACGCAAGTGTGGGTACAATTTATCTCAATAATACCTTCCCATCAGTGCAAATAGTTCAAAACGCCTAACGGAAACGGTTCAACGAAAAATCTCTTGTGACATTTTCTTGTGTCTGTGTCAGACAGCGTCAAATGTGCGTGTTTATGTGTGTGTGTGTGTGTGTGTGTGTGTGTGCGTGCGTGCGTGCTGTGTTTGCGTGACAAGGCACTCTGCGAAATGCACTTGCGAGAGGGAAAGAGCGCGTTAAATAAATAATTAGCAGTACAGCAGAGTGTTTCAACTCAAGCATGACTTGGAACTCCAGTCAAGATAGACCCTCGCAAGCCAAATTCGACGTTGAGTTACGCTTAGAGGAGTGTGTTGAGAATAACTCTTCCGACTCTTGGCTTGATCTGAGCAAAGTTTTATTTTCAGAAGGTTACACTATGTAGTCCCCGATTTTCGGCAATACTTCCCAAAATAGAACATATGTCTCGGAATGATTTTGTATTCAAATGTCTAAATAAATTAATGTGATTTGAAAGAATATGCATTATATTCTTTAGAAAATACTATACATTCTCAGGTTAAATAAACTTAAGTTCTGTCAAAATATGTATGTATTACATATCACATTAATTTATTATATTTAGGAAAATATTTGGTTCAAAAAGGGATGTATATTATGGATAGTGGAGAAGATGGCATAATGATGAGTTTTGTATCAAGTAACAAACACAAGATATTGTTAGGATGATCCAAACTTAAGGGTTCTGTGGGTAGGACATATAACGTGAATGAAGAACAATAGAACCGCATTCAAGTTATTGACAGGCAAACCCAATGGGAAGAGACCATTGGGAGGACCTAGACGCAGATAAGAGTATAACATTAGAATGGACCTGAAAAAGATAGAGTGTAATGAGGTTGATTGGATATAACTATCTCAAAGTAGGGATATGTGGCGTGCTTTAGTAGGAGCGCCAATGTACTTTGAAGTGCCTAATGTCATAGAGTAAGTAATATAAGTATAGTATATTTATGGCTCAGTGCGTAGGTTAGTTCATTAATTTCATGTAAAGTATCCTATAATTTGCACTATATATAATTACCGATAGAGTTAAAAGACCAATTTATTTCCACAGCACAAAACCGTGAGTATAAAAAATATGACTATAAGGTGTAGTATGTACCATTTGAATGCCGTCAATCTACCTTCTCGGGCTTCCAGCAGGGACTTTAGAATTATGTCCTTGAAAATGGCGGGAACAAAAAAAACTTTTGATTACACTTTACCCAACTAAGTGTACTTTTGTTTTCAAGAATCTCCACGTCTTGCTACCTTTTCCACTTGAGGTCCTCCATCGGCGACAAACTAATCGGTTGATATTGCGAACCCAGTTTCGACTAGGAATAGCTGGTCCGGACCCTCCTCGAGGACACCTTGATGGGAAACTCAAGGTAATGTCTGTATATTTACAACTATACCCTGATTTTGGTAGGAATCCCGTTCTGGAAGGCCTTACTTAGTACCTCAATCGTACTATACAGTAGTATTTCGCTAAAATATAAGTCCTTCCAGAACGGACTTCCTACCAAAATATGAGTAGATCACCTACTTTAGTGGCCGAATAGTCTAAGGCTTCGCTCTCATGTTAGACTGGCCTTCTGATGACAGGGAGATTGGGGTTCGAATACCAGTTGGGTCTCGTGAGGGTATTTTTCCCCTAGATAGTTTCTCAAACTTTCTTTGTAACACTGGTCGCTACCCATGGAGGGGCCAACTTCTATCTCGCCCCAGGAGTATCAAATATTGGGGAGGGGTGTTGGTGGAATGTTTCTACCTCGCTATCGACTGGGTGTCTATTAAAAGGTCGATGGCCTTTCCTTCCCGAGAATACAACTATGAAGATCTAGGAAAACCTCGAGCTGGGGAGACCTATGCTATATATTTTATGATTCTGATAAGAAGACACGTTTAGAAAATATAAACATCTTGTTTCTACTAACAGTAACAATTGCCAATCCTTTGAAATTTTTTAAATCATCTAGTTTAGTTATAAACTTCAAATAAGTAACTATATTTTTTAATGATTTTTAAGTAATTTATAGCGGTTTAAAAACTTGCATTCTATTCCGCGCGCTAAAACGATCGTGGACCAGCTTGTGTTCGTCTGACGTCACTCTTGAGTAGTGTGGTAACTTGAGAAGTAGACGGCCTTATTCTCTATCTTCAATACTCTGTTAACTTAGTTGATTGCGTTATTTCTACTTAGTTTTCTTTATTATTTCTTGTTAGTATTATAATAATTATTGTTAATTGTGTATATTTTATCGTTTGATATATTCTATAAAAAAATTAATAACGGGTCTGCTCGTGTAGTTGCTTACTTTTAACTTTATTTATTCGCATTGCCTGTGGCTAAGAAACCTTGTAGGCCTATATTGTGCTTTGTGCTTTGTGCTTTGTGTCATTGTATACAAACACAACCATTTCTACTCCAGGTGACCTATTTATTCCTGATGCTATAGACACTCGAACGAGAAAAGCCTGGATAAAGGCAGCAAGAAGAGATGTAAAATATATCAATTCATTCCGACCCTCACAAGTATTTCATTGTGAAGATCCTTTTATTATACTAATCAAAAGGTATATGTATATTAAATATCAAACAAAATAGGATTTAAAATATGTGTATTATTCCTAAGTCAATGGTAACATACTAATTGCCAATCATTGGGCAAGAAACTAAACTAACTAAAGGGTGACTTTATTTTTAGAACACACTCTCTTTACTTTTTAACAAACCAAAATAATTATACATTAGACATTGATTCATTAAGATTAATTTACTCTCCATTACCTAAGCTAGATTTTCTCAGTAAAGTTGATTGACATTAATATTTATAGATGTACTTAATCAAAAGCTTGTTTTTTTCTTAAAACACAAAGTTTTATGTTTGTACGGTCATAAACACTGAGCAATGTTTGAATGTTTTTTATTTGCATAGCTCGAGTGGATGCACGTGCTAAAAAGGGTTGGCTTATCGTATATAACGTAATGAACTAGAAGGTTGAAAGAGAATGTTGACCATTCATAACAATATTTGATCCAGTTGACCAGGAAAGGGGCCATAGTGGTCTATAAAAGTTTTTTTTTTTTTTACATCGGGGATGTCACAATTCTATCGATATCGCAGGCAGTTACGCTGTGCGGCGCCGGACCATAGCAGACTTAGAGGCCATCAGTCGAGCCATTTTGTAGTATCTTTTAGTAACTTCTATTAAACCAAAATTCGCAGCCCTACGTATTATTTCGAACCAACACAGTTACCTTGTCTGCGACCTAAACCCTCCCGCAAGCTATCCTGAAAAATCAAGCCCACGGGGGCTAGGTCACGACAGTACGTATTACGTATTAGCATGAGTTATCATGTAAATAGCAACTTACAAATATTGGCATGGGGCGAGGTAGGTTTTACCTGAAAATTTACCCGAATGAGCGTTAAGGGAGGTGAGGGAAAACTTAAGTGTTAATCAGAATTGTAAAAGCATTCCCGATGCACTTGGATGAGATTCGAACCCTGACCTTATGGACTTGAGAGTAGCACGGCATCGTGATTTGGACACAATGCCATTGAGCTATCTTAGCTTGTATATTTTATATTATGTTAAAGACCAATAAAACTTTCGGGAACCCCCTCCCCCACACACCCCATTTACCCTTTCCCCTTCACACATACACATAAAAGGGTCAACAAATAAAAGCACTTTTTAAAGAAAAATACCTTTAGCACACTGGATATTTAACGGCTTATTCTAATTGGGTAGGAAAGAATAAAACTTTATCCACACGTTTGCCGAAAAAAAGAAAGCAGAATCTGCGCAGTAAATCACACACTAAGTTGACCCAACATGCATCGCAACGCTATCTTAAACAGCTGATTATCAACATATTTTATTTTCTAGTGGATAAACATATATTTTAGATCATTCTCCCGATGTTTGTTTTCAAATAATAATTCTGGGTCGTGGCACAATCCAGTATATCGATACATACGCTTTACCTCAACAGGTTATTTCAAATCTCCTCACAACAGCAAACGAAGCTGTCTGATAGTTTCTGGCTGTAGAGCGCATGCGTTGACAAATGCGCATGCGCACTAATTTAAGATGGTTGGTTCTGAGATTTGATTGGTTCTCCTGTGCCTAACATCCCGAGCAGAGCGGAAAATGTAGAGAATAGTTGAACTTAACTTCAGCAGAAAAGCTTGAACCAATTAAGCGGCTATCCTGTGATTGGCTAAGAGGGCGTCACGGCACCACGTTTCTGTTCTTCGTTAGTTTTTCGACGAACGTGTGAATCCACAGTAAGGAAGGCTTTCCATTGACCCAACTCGGTTGCGTAGTTAGCTAACGTATTAGTTTCGTGTTGAGCTAGACTGCCGAGGACAGGGAGATAGAGGTTCGAATCTCGCTTGGGTGAACGGAAGTGGTTTTTCCTAAGTGGTTTTCCACTCTCCCTCCACGAAAATGCGGGTTCACTTCCTCTATATTCAACCTTACCAATTTATAGACCATTAGCGTAATTAGTACTTAAGCGTATAAACCAAACGGGTAGTAAGACATTGTGCTACATTTTAAAAAAGATCTAAATTGGTTCTACACCTTCATAACCACTATCAAGTCATCTCATCACGAGTATGAAGTGTAGACAACCTCCCAAGTATGCTCTGGGCAAAGTTCTGTTCCCACAGAGCGGCTAATAGTTTACATTAACAACGACCGAACAAGATACTGAGTCTCTCACGGTCAAATACGCCATACGCTGATAAAACAAACTAATCCAGTCTTTATATCTCGCCGGTGAACAGCAATGGGGTGACCCAGGTCTGTCAAAATCTACTGATGATGGGAGATATCATGCCTTTCTGGGTTTTCCCTATTTAATTACGCTAATAAGGTAAGAATGAGCAAGATGGTGTTGTTTAGGAAGTATACTCCTATTTGTGCTATACTTTTAATTAATTACTTTTGAATATTTGAATTTTGTTAAATACATTTGGACAATTTTGTTTAAAATTTAGATGATATGTTTGTTTTTATGGAAAAAACTTACTTGACGCTAGTTTACTCAAAACCATATTTTTAAAATCATCTTCGAAGCCATAACATACAATATGAAGTTTGTGCTATTGTGTCATATCATTTAATTTGTATGGTAGTATTATAAGTTGTAATGATTCTCTTTAAATAAGTGTCAAATATTTTTCTTTAAACAATCGAGACAAAATGTAATATGTGATATTTGGTTTCATTCATTCACTCGAAAAGAAGGGTGGGATGCCAAAGTTATAATTTATAACCACACCTTGATGAGCTAAAATATCAATAAGGCAGTGGCATTATAGAAGGCCCTAAAGCGAGAAGTTACCTAATCTAGAGAAAGAGAGTAAAACTCAAGAAGATGGAATACTCACAAGGGAACCCAGAGATTAATGCACGTGAAAGAAATGAGAAATAGAAAAGAGGGGTGTAGGGAGTGGAAGGGAGCCCCGCAGGGCAAGCTAATAATGTAGTTCAAGAGATGTAATTAAAAAGACCATAGAATTGAGAGATGCCAGCATTATTAAGAAGAATGAGTTAAAAACTAGGAGAATGAGAGGATTCCATGAACGAAGGAGCTACTTGATTTTCAGACCATATTTGAAAAGAGACGGGACGGGGGAAAGTAAGAGAGGCTACAATGGGGTTTGGGGTGTTTAGTTCGCCTTGGGGCTTAACATTTTGAAAACCTTGTTCATTGTGTGATCACCAAGAAGGGTTTCAGCAGAGGACAATTGAAGTAATAATTAAATACCAATAATAATATAATCTCACCGTGAATTAAATATATATTTTTATAGTGATTTAATATGCCAGCGTGCGCTCAAATTAATTGTTTTTGCTACCCGCATCAGTGAGCACTCAGAATAAACATCAATACCGTCGCATATGGTTTATCGGTGATAGAGAGTTAAGGGTTCGAATCTCGAACGGATGTACTGACGGTTTATTTTCCTAAACGGTTTCCCACTATCCCTTAGCATAGAGAGGGTACATTTCTTCTTGATCCTACCTTACTAATCTATAACTCAAAATGTAGTAAAATTAGAATAGCCCAGATGAGTAGCAAGACAAGATTGTTTTTTAAATTTGCTATCCTATATAATTTTTGAAAAACATAATGAGTTGTAGTAAAGAAACAATATTTAATCGTAATTATAATAATAGAATTCAATGTAAAGAATATATCCTCTTAGATATTAAGGACAGTGTTTTACTTAAATTTTCAATTGATCTTAGATTCAATACCATTTATAGCATATTTTCTATCCTACATTTATAACTATTCTTTACATTGAAATCTATTACTATAATTACGATTATCCTATATAAGTTAAGCTCCTAAAATTTGGTCGGTAGTAGTTTTATCAAAAAGCTATTTATTGAATATATTGTGAATATTTAACCTAAAATTTATAAAAACAAATTATATCGCATGATGACTTACACACTAGTTTAAAGCTAGAACAAAACACCCATCCTTAGTATCTGGATATTAATTAGCGTACACGGCAGTAGATTTAAAATCAAGAATAAATAATTTTAGACTTTCTGACGTGTTTTCTAAATAATTATATTATATTAAAACTGGATGGATGTACGTCCTAGGTAAAGTTATGTGAATGAATTGACTTTCTATGAAGTTGATTTTAGGCCAAATAATTTTAAGCTAACTAAATGTTTTGTGAAATTAGCCATGATTTTCTTACATGTTTCATTTCAGGCCAAATTACTAAAGGTCAACTAAATCTGAGTGAAACTAGCAGTAGTGCGGCTTAATAGCTCGAGTTGGGGTTAACCATATTACTTTAATGTTAGTCTTAGGTTAAATGCCTTACTGTTACAGCTAAATAAACTTAGACCAAGTGAATTTTGGGGAAATTAACGTCTTTATTTATTCGAAACTCTTTTACTGTCAAGTAAATTTAGGCAGGATGCCTTCAGGAAGAGAGATATTTGATGGAATTAATATTTAGACAAAATGGCTTTGGGCCACACACCTAAGGGACTTTAAGCCAAGTGATTCTAGGCTTACTTCCACGTCCCCAATTTTTATTAAATTATAATAATCTTACTATAACTGGCCTCTGATTCAAGGAATTGATTTTTTACAATTCTAGTCATAACATCGAGGGAATATTTTTTATTTTACATGGCATCTTGGGTTGAAAGAAAACTATAATCTGTAGCTAGGCCTCATATCTAAACAAAGTTTTATTTCAGGCGATCCTAGTTATTTATTTTAAGTATTTGGACCCCTATTTTTTTTATCACTAATCACATGTAGACGCAACTTATCTAGTTTTTCGCATTACAAAAGACAACATCTTCGATCGCAACGGGATTTAAACTAATCAAAATTTTAATGTCCAAATCTATACCTGAGATTCAAAGTGAACCCAGATAATGAAGTATATTTTATAAAAATAATAATAACAATTATTAAGTTATCAAATTAGTAAACACAAATCATAATTTTCGTAGTTTGTGTTACCACGAATCACGCAGCATAAACTTCCTCCATATAGAACCGCAATTAGTATTTATGTACATCATTGTTAAAGGTTTAATTGAGTGCTTGTCATATATATATCCTTCCCCTGAAATTAGATTATCCTGGATACATAAATGTATCCCACCTTGAGAGTTGCCTTTTAAGACCTCTGATTACTTGAAAGGTAATATCCTCAAACGATGGTATTAATGTTTTTTTATCACCCCATCTTACTACCTGTTCGGGTTAAAGGCCCTACGCATATGACTACTTTTTTTAATGGGGTAGGAATGAGGAAGGAACCATTTTAAAGGTAATCATACGAGTTTGCGTGGACGAAGAGTGGGAAAAAATTATAGGAAAACCATTCTTAGTAAGCCCTACCGAGATTCGAACCCTGATCTTCCTGTTATCAGCAGGTTAGACAATCTTAGAACTAGATTGATGCCTTAAACTATTCGACCACTGACTGAAGTGGGTGGTAATAATGTTGGTGTCAGCTCTGATGCTTTAAAAAAAATCCTCAGTATTTATTATTATTATTATTAGCAACGCGTCTTACTACCCGTTTGGGTTATACACACTTACGCTAATGTGTAATGGTAGGGTGATTGCGAGATGAAATGGAGGACCTACAGTTTAACGTGGAATCCAGAACCACGGTGGAGGTCTGGCTTTGCACACATTCACAAGTTGTGATTAATACACGTCTTGTCATAGGTGAAGGAGGGTTTGACAATCAGATAAATCTGTGCCAGGACCGAGGATTGAACCCCGGACCCACAGCACAGAAGTCTGACACTTTACCCCTAGACTGCTAGGTCACCGACATCTACCTAATTGATTTTATAAATGTCAAATTAGGTAATTTCTATTAAAGTTGGACTTTAATGGGGGCTTTGCTATAAGAAGCTTTAGAGAATATAGACATATTTTTGTTGCTGTCAACAATGATAATTTTTTAAGATATATAATTATTATAGGTGTTATATATTATTGATAATATCTTTAAAAAGTTATAGCTGCAGATCACGTGACTAAACGTACGAATACGTGAAAGTAGACCAAACGGATTTTCTGGCTGTTGGCTTTTTCTACGAAAATTGGGCCAAACTTTAGAGCTTCAAAATTGTTCATTAAATAAAAGTTAATATGTTTATTCTGTTAAAATAAATTATGAATAGTTCATTATTAATGAATTACTTACTCTATGGCAATATGTAGGCCTACTCGAAAGTTAATTGCCGCACTTAACAAAAGTACACCACCTATCCCTATCTTGAGCTAGTTCTACCCAGTCCTCTTCATTACACCCTATCTCTTTCAGGTCCATTCTAATATTAACCTCCCATCTCTGTCTAGGACTTCCCACTAGTCTCTTCCCATTAGGATTCTGAACATGGTTATAGATTCTCTCATTCGCGCTGTCTGTTCTACCCATCATAATATACGAGACTTGATTATTCTAACAATGTATTTTGATGAGTACAGGGTATGTAACTCATCATTATGCAGCCTCCTTCACTTCCCAGCTGCCTTATCCCTTTTTGGACCAAATATCTTCCCTTGCACCTTGTTTTCAAACACCCTAAAAATGTTTTCATCATGTAAGGTAAAATGCCACGTTTCACACCCCTTAAAATCCATATTAAATATAGGACAAAAACCACTTCTATAGTTAAAATTAATATTGCACGGGGTGGAAAGAAATTAATTGTTCTCTAATAGAGGATGCTATAATTTGAAAATTTAAGCTAGCTCATGTTGGCATTCATATTTCTAACAAAAGTTAAATATTCTTCATACTTGGGGATTAAAACCATTACAATTGGTTTTGATATATTATAGTTTAGTTTTATAGTAGAGGTAGTTCATCATAACTATTCATCTTTCACCATAGCATGTTCCATAACGGGAAGATTATGGAACCATTTAATATATTTTGAAGTATGATATTGTATTAAGATCTGTCGATTAGTACCAGTGGATTAGTCCCAGAGTAAGATATTCATTACAAATGGTTAAACATTCTAGAATTAAATTTGATACGGTTATTTAGCGTCGCACCAATATTTATAGCACTCATTATATTAGGACAAACCTGGTATTTCGGGGTTGTCGAAGGGCAGGCTATATCTCTAACCTTAAAGCAAATAATACACAAACTCTCATGGGATTTTTAATTATTTTGAAACAAAATTATTATTGAAAGTATACCTATATAATTTTATTTCAAATAAGAGTCTGTAACTGAATTCAATCTGACAACTTAGTATTTTGGTACAAATATATTTCGTTTGGAAATATTTTTTTTTTTCACATATCTTCCAGAATTCTTACATGACACAATCAACATGGGACCAACAGTGCTACTTCCACACTGGAGAAATTTGTCCAACGGATTTATATCGCTCGAGAAAAATCCATCGAACCCAGTTGGGTTTGAACCCACGAACATCGGGTCCTGAAGGGGGCGCACTACCCTAAGACCACCGAGGTAGACTATAAATAGGTAAAACTACAACATCTATTATTGATCTTTAATCAACAATGACAATATTTTAGAAAAGTCCAATAACGTACATTTTTGAACCAAAATATATTAATTACAAATGGTTTATTTACTAAAACATAAAATATTCTATTTATTTTTAACTAGTTCAACCAATAATCTCTTAACATTAATTTCTTAGTTTACCTTTGGATACTATACCTATTGGCCCCTTAAAACTTATGATTATTGTGTGCAATGAACCACTCATATTTTATTCGTTTAAATTATGACTGAGCTCAACATTTTGTAGATCACGGAGGAGGAAATAAAATATTTTACTAAACCTGTATTCGTACAGAAACATACATGCTTGACTCTATAAATAATCTTTTAGATAGTTCATTAAAAACATAACGTTTTTAACTTAAATGGCATTGACTTTTATCGGTATTGAGGAGCGCTGTTAGATTGGGTTGATGTAATTTATTCTGGTAGCAATTTACATTATATACATTTTACATTAATGTGTATTTATTTTTTGTGTCATTAATCATTGATTTATCTGATTTATCTGATTACCAAACCCTTCCTTCACCTCTGACTAGACATCTTGTGAATGTGAGGAATGCCAGGCCTCCGCCGTGGTTCGGATTCCACGTTAAACTGTAGGTCCTCCATTTCATCTCACAATCACCCTACCATCACACATTAGCGTAAGTGCGTATAACCCGAACGGGTAGTAAGACGCGGTGCTAATAATAATAATAATAATAATGATTAATCATTATTTTAAAGACAATAAAGTCATACTATTCCCGCAAATAAGCATTTGGTAAACATGAGATCACCTTTAATACATCATTGCAAAATTCATATTATTGAGTTTCTTTGATTAAATAAAAACATTCGAATAAATGTTTATTCCACTATATTAAATATTTAAACATATATATTTGTAATACTTCATTATTTTCATATGTGTTTTTTTTTATCCAGCTCTGTCCAATAAAAGTGTTTAAACACTAAAAGCAAGTATAAAAACTAGTGTTACTCACCTCAATCCTCATTAAAACAAACACAATATTGTTGTAACTGACGCCGGTAAATGTCACACCGCAAGTGGATAATAAACTGTCTTAAAAAAAAAAAGGTCACGTTGGGTCTACTTCAACACTAGACGACCTTGATAGAACATCATCTAACTTCAATGCCGTGCTCGACACAAACACCGCTCTGAATGGCTGGTCTCCGTGCACATTATAGTCATGTTGTTATTCTGTTCCTTTTTTAAAACAAAATAAAAGAGTTCCCTTTCGCAGACCCACTTCGTACAGTGCGCGCGCGCGGTATAACGATCAGCGACTCGTAGCGGATGACCGGGCAACTACTTGGAGGAGTCTGGTTTGCGCATGGGCAGTCCACCAGATCGATGAGCAGTAGATAGGAGGGATTGCTTGCTGCCAATACGATTCCTCTCCCTCTCTTTTTTTTTCGACTCTGGTTACTATGGAGTGTTGTGAAGCTGAAAATAACATATATTTTAGACTCTCNCCTCTCCCTCTCTTTTTTTTTCGACTCTGGTTACTATGGAGTGTTGTGAAGCTGAAAATAACATATATTTTAGACTCTCTGAGGTCTCGACGCAAAAGAGCAAAACCCTTTGTGATTATGAAGTAGTTTTAAAGCCGAAATTATTAAACGGACATGGGAGAGCTTTATTTGTTTTGTGGGTATTTGTAACGTTATTTGGTTAACTTTTTACTAGATATGTTTCACACTAGTGACCACATCAGCATAGGTGAAAGTCTTGTCATGTTTGGTTCGCCAGTAAAAGAAAGATTGGGGTTCGTATACCGTAAAGGTGAAGGGATGTGGTTTGTTACTAAATGGTTTACCTCCCTTCCTTCCTTCCTCCAAGAAAATGGGGTTGTATTTTCTCTAAATTCTCCCTTCCTCTACCCCATAAGTGTATATATGTAGATAGATAGGACGGGTAATAAGGCATAATGCATGTAATAAAAGGTTAAAGACTAAATTGTATTAGTAAAATTTCTGTTTCACTTAACATAATTATAACAAAAAAATTATTAATATATATTTATAAATTTTTGTTAAAATAAAGAGAAAATTAAAGTATGATTTAAGAAAATATGTTTCAATGTTTAGCTTTAAACTTAAAAAGAACGTGCTTACATAGTCAATCTCTTTAAGAAAGCCTAAAATTTAAGTTTTGATAATATGAGCAAACAATGATTATAAACCTGGATATTTGGCTTAGAGTGGAGGCGTTCAACTATTCGCTCACACCGAATATTTAAATAATAATTTAATTCAAAAAATATAAATAAAAACTGTTAATAAATAATTTAAAACATAGATTACTTTTATATTTTGACTTCATTTAACTAAACTAATCAAGCCTTAGCTATGTGTATTTACTTATAGAGTATTCCCATGGCTTTAACCCCATTTCAATCGGTTCGGATGAAATAGTCTTATTTTTTCCCAGTAACTCATTCAACTAAACTACCAAAAACATGATTATACACGTATTTGGCAAGGGAAATATTTTATATGTCGAAGACAACACACATTAATTACCACCTGTAGTAAGGAACCAAATTAAATAGTAAACATTTCTGCAGTCATCCAGATTAGATTTCTTACGTTAACACCAACATAAATAGTTTAAGTTTACTAAATAAGCAGCAAAACTAAATCTAGTTTACACTTAAAACCATAAAAAACCGGAAAAGTACCTACACACCAAAAGTTTAAATTTAATATTCCAAATACAACACTAAATAAACTCAATGTACACGCAAAAGCATTTTTTTAAATGATAGTATATCTAAACTTAGGACGCAAATGGAGTCTTGTGTGGAGGCAATGTCGCAATGAACACCTAAATAAATAGTTTAAATTTTCTATCTAGGAAATAAAAATAAAGAAAATTGAAATAATCCCTCTTTAGTGAGTGCTCTAACACGAAAACCGAAATTCTATTATACGAATTCAACACAACCACCTACAACTTTATATGCAGAAAGAAATTGACTCGAGACCAGTGCTTTATTCGCATACGAAGATTATTGTCCTGTTTTTTCGACATTGTTTTGCTCGGTGATGAGATTGTTGTTGTTATTATTATTATCATTATCATTATTATTATTATTATTATTATTATTATAACTAGCACCGCGTCTTACTACCCGTTCGGGTTGTACGCACTTACGCTAATATGTAGGGAAGGTAGGGTGATTGTGAGATGAAATGGATGACCTACAGTTTAATGTGGGATCCGAACCACGGTGGAGTTCTGGCATTCCACACATTCACAAGTTGTGATTAATACACGTCTTGTTAGAGGTGAAGGAAGGGTTTGGCAATCAGATTAATCTGTGCCAGGACCAAGAATTGAACCCCGGACTCCCAGTACAGAAGTCCGACACCTAACCCCTAGACTGCCAGGCCACCACGGTGATGAGATAACTTGATGGTATATTTAGGGTATCTGTGTTAAGTACCGGTAAGTAAGTGACAGCTAACAGAAGGTTCTTTATTGCAAACATTGGCTGAAATTGAATAATGTCGACCTTTTTGGAAGAAGTTATTATTTGTTTTGTGATATTATATTATCAGTAAAAATTATAATCAAACGATTATAATAATCTGTCCCTAAGGATTAATTAATAATTGGTACTTTCGTAACTTGTTAAAATAACAAAATATTGATAAAACTATTATGTTTTTTTTAATTGTTTTGCAGTTGTGGTAACAAGATATATTATAATAGGTACATAATGAATTAAAAATTATTATATCTAAACTTGTATCTTGTTATAACGGGCCAACAAATTAAACAAATATTTTTCATAGCTTAAAGAAAGAGCTATACAAAATACTAGTGTCAAAATAAAGTTTTTATTCTCTAAACAGCTTGGAACACGGCCGAAGACCGTTTGTATGACGTTATCAACCCCTCCTGTTTCGGTTGGATCACCATATTAATTTGTGAAGAGAACGTAGCATTTTTGAATTTCTCGTTTGAAAAATATTTTTAAGTAAAATACAGACACCGCTTACACAAAAAAGCTAAATATAAACAGTTGTTTCCATAAGTTCTTGTTTCACTCATGTACAAATGGTTAAGAGAAAGATTAATCAAAAACAAATTGTTTATTGTGAAAGTTTTGAATGCCAATAGTAACAACAGCTCAACATATAGTCTTGAAGATCATATGGTAGATTTTCTTGGCTATTACTTACCATCTCTCCTATCTCCCCTGCCCTCTTCTTATAACCCACTTGTCTCTAACACACTATATTTTGGCTCTAGGTGCCACCTTTACAATTTAACCCTTCCAACGCAAGCCGCCACTGTGGACAATTTTCATCTATAGTCCCGTCTCGATCCTATGAATACCTTTCTAGTTCTGGAAACATTCAAACAGACGAAATTATTATTATTATTATTATTATTATGGTCTCGTTATCGATTGTGCTAACTAGCTAGACAAAAAAACACTCAGATTCGAGTGTACAAGCCGACCTTGGAGCTTCATTAGTTATATATGTATTAATAAGAGAAAAAATAAATAAACATCAAGTTTTTTTTATTAAAAAACCCAAACAGGGACACCACTTTAATTATATTAATATTATGTTTCAAAAGAAATAATTTAATTGACGTTGGAGTGAGCCCTTAAGTAAAATAATATTTAAGACCTCATCTAGTAGAACAAATAGGTTTAGTCAATGTTTAGAGTTAAAAGACAATAGATCATTTAGGTACAATTCATTAACTATAAAAGGTTTTATTTTAACTATGAATCAATTGTGCACTGTACGCTATGAATTATTTACAAATAGACTTTAATTACTGTAACTGATTAAAAATTGTTGTATTTCAACTATGAATTGGGCAATGAACGCTTTGCCTTGTTTACTGTTATTTAAGCGTTATGCATGAACATAACCATAGCCTTATCTGTAAGATCAAAATAAACATGTGGTATGTTACCTGTGTGATTAATATATGCCAAACAAAAACAGTTTTTAGTTACAAATGTGAGGAATGCTAAACAAACAACTAGACTATAAAAACAAATAATTGGTTAGTTCTTATGTTTAATTTAACTGTAAAATAAACAACATTATTTATCTACTAATGAATATACAAAACAATAAACCTAACCAACATATAATTTATCTTTGTATTTAAGGTTAAATATATTCTCTAACTACTATTTGGATATGCAGTTGATTTGGAGTTCAAGTCAAACCGAAAACGAATTAGTTCTGCATTCAATAGGAAAATACACCATTTATCGCGTGGTTCAAGACAGAATATTTGAAAAACTACCAAATTTATTAGTCATAACAAATGAAATACACCCTTTATCTATTATTAGAGGATAAAGAACACACGAGTGAAAATACTGTATAAATTTGTTTAGCACTTTTCGAGTTTATCGCGAAAATACAAACATGCAAAAAAAATGTAAATCTAAGTGATAGGTGAGAAATATGGTAGAAAAACTAAATAAACTTAATTTACATGTGAAACTATAAAATAACTGAAAAAATACCTATAAAACAATTGTTTTTCCCAACATGGTTTCGCTTAATGATTATATAGCGTGATGCTGCCATATAGCTTACTTTACTTACCCTGTTCCCAAAGAAATAAGGTATAAGACAGAAGAAGTCTGGACTCGATTCGATTAGTACTTTTTGAGTTTATTGACCATAGACAAACAGATGTACGGACCAAATTTCTAAAATGCAACATTGGTCTTCAAGTGGTTTATACTACCCAGGAAAATATATAAACTACAAAAATTAGAGTGTACAAACAAACCTTATTGTTGTATTTTGTGTATAGATATTTTCACTCTATTAAAAGTAATGTAGATAAGAGTCAATGGTTATTTTCCCTTTTTCTTTTTCCCTGACACCTCGGGAAATAAGCCACATCTCTTCAGATCAATACTGTTGTTTTATCGAAGGCTTTATAGGGCTGACGTTTCACAAATAACGCAATTCGAGCTCGATATATCTGACAATTTCATACTGTGGTTGAACAATAAAATATATATTTATCACAGTTTCGCTACTTTATTGTGGGGCTTTGAAAATCTGTGTTCAATAAGGTAAACAAACATTTTATACTTTTGGAGTTTCTAACGAGTAGAAAAAAAATGCTCATTTTCGCCATCTATTACAAGGATCAACTCATTTCTCTTTTAAGTAACACAATATGTGGGCAAGTGGCCGTGCAATTTCCTGTAACTAGGAGCTCAGACCTAATAGGTTGTTTTATTGGATATTTATTTTGAACAATTCAACACACAGAGACTATATCCGCACGACTTACAAACTAGCTTAACTTGGGACATTACATCTGATATGAAAATCATTAATTTTAGTTTTAAACCCCGTTCAGGCTTTGCGCAAACTCATACTTTACCACACGACTTTTTTAACCATCAGATAAAGGGGGTGGGATGAGGAAGAAAATTATAAAAATGCAACTGCATTAGTGTTCTTATGGCATTGATTTTGAAAACTCCACTCATGGGAGGCTGGCTGAGATTTTAACCTGATATTCCCATCACTGGTGAAAAAGTGCATTGTGAGTCTAGCGTCTTAGACATTTAGGCTGTTTGTGCTTGTTCATTATTCATAAAAAAATTGTTATGACAAAGTTTTGTTTTTATGTTATATTTTAGCTATATTTTTATAAATATAAGCTTGTGTAAGTTTTGGATGCGCGAAAAAATTCTCCCACAATACAAATGTGCTCTTAGACAAAGTCATCAGTCTCGTATTGTCTGATTTGCCAGTAGCAAGGAGCTCGTGGTTTGAATCTTTGCCTGGTGTATTTATTTGTTTTAATACTATACAATTTGTCTTTCCTTCTCGAAAATCTTCTATAAATTCTACTTTCAGCTCATCCACGCAACATGGTGTAGGTGTGACGGATGTAAAACTCGGAGCACTAAAAGCAATGAAAATGAAAATTAATTATAATATTAATTATAAAAGCCTTTTCTTGTTTCCATGTTTTAAGAGTAACACTAACCATATAATTTAAGATTTTACAAGATTGCCTGTTCAAATTGTCTGACAGCGTCTATATAATATCTAGATTCAAAGTTACAAACATCCCATCTAAATAAAAGAGTAGTTTTAATGTAATGGGAGACAAATTGACTCCAAAATATGCATTATGTATCAGACTTAGATGGCTTATAGCCATTGATTTAAACAATATGGATGAAATAAAGTATACGATAATACAACATAAAAATATTCACAATTTTCATATATTTCAGTTACAAAATAGTGTGTTTTGTTTACCTCATTGAGTTTATCGTTCCATTTATTTTATTTGCCAAAATTACTAGATATTTAGATAAAAGTGTTAAATAAAACAAAAGAATCCACGTCACAACGCTGTAAATAAATAATACATCATTTTAAATTTCTGTCTGGTGTTCTAATTTCCGTATGCATGTGGTGACGCAGCTGTTTGCGGCCTATAGTTGCATGTCATAATAACTAGCAGGGAGGTCCTAGGTAATGTGTAAACAAACAGTATTACCACACATGTGACGCCTCTAACGCTAACCCTCGTACTATTTCACCCCCTCGGTCACCCCCTATAGCCCACCCCCCTCGCACGAACACATAATCCGCAACCAAGGTGCAAGGACGGCGACGAATTAGAGACGGAGCTGTGGCTTTCAATAACACCCTTCTATACTCCTAGCCTTAACAGACAACCATTCACTGGAGAATCTGTCAATAAAGCACTACTGGGCGAGGAGTTGGAATCTCATTGGGTTTCTGACCTGGACGGGACCAGAGGCTTTCCCTCTCTGCCTGGGGGATGCTCCTCTTACGGTAATTCTGGCAAAGTACCTCTTTATGGCGGTCCTCGGACAACATCCGGAGGGTTTAACCCGTAGAGAGACTAAATCTCTAGTGACATATCTGTGTGGGAGTGAATGAGGGGAGGTGGACCCCCTCAACTCACAATCCATTAAGGGGTTGGTAGCTAGTACCTTTCGGGAAAGCTTGCAAGGCCACCTCCATGAGGACCCCACTGCTAAACTCAGGTTGAAAGCTCTTATTAGTGACTCCTAGGCCTAGACCACCCGACCTCCTCTGAGGGGTTAACGCCCCTATGTGAGGCTATAGAATTCATGGGAAGAGGAGTCCACTCCTCCCGCAGAGGGAAGCTGGGCAAGGCGAGGGGTTTTACCAACTGTCCGGTGACAACCTCTCCTACACTACCCACCATGGATAAAAATTAAGACCGCTAACTGGTTGCTGTTTTAACGAAATAATATTATTGGTCTTAACTACCACCAACTTCTTTACTCCCCATCATGAATGATTACCGTTAGCTAGTGTCTGTGTAAACAAAGTTGGTGTTGTCCACTCAGCCCGTACTCTTTCCCGATGGAATAGTGTAGGAGATAGATATCTGCCTGCCTCAAAATGTTTCACCCAATGATTCTATAGGCTGTTTCCATGTTGGCGGCCCCCAGTAAAGGTCTTTCTTGGGTTTCTTTAGAGTCATCTGTAGGGGTCCCCACCACCAAAACACTAAGATTTTGACAATTCGTACCCGGCTTCTGCACCCCTCCACGGGGTACCTGTCGGGCAACTTAGAATCAATGCCTCGGGAAACCGAGGTTAAACCAAAGGTTGAGATTTTGACCCCTTCCAGTTACGCTGATGGACACATATGAGGGAGGGGGGGAGGAAACTCCTACCGTCAAGGGCTAGTAAACGTCAGGGTGTTTTTTTTTTAATCAAGCTACCCAGTGATAATTGGTTCTCCGATTAGCAAGGTTTGGTGGACCCAAAATACTCGCTGCCCATGTTTGCACGCGTGGCTCCATTTAGAGGGTATGACCATGCTGGGTAATAATTACCCTGGGACTGGGTAATTGTTTCTTATCACGTGCGCCAGATGTTCTTCAAATTATGGCACTCGGTGGTTGGGCGGCCACAAGAATCCCTGTCTCATGTATGCCAATTGGAGAAGTAGGGGGCACGGCATCTAAGCCTAGGCCTCAATCCCGCTTATACTCCCCACCACGACCGGCCAGCATTCTCTTTTTGTCGAAATCAGCACTGGCCTTTGTTATTTTTGACTTGATCCCCAGTGTACACTGCGCATCATTCGTAATTAAACTTTCAAAATATTTGAAATAATCCTCATTTTTCAGCTGTTGATTTTCTCACTCCAATGTTAGGTTAAGTGGTTCTTCCTTCTGACATATCCTCATTACCTTGGAACTCTCGATGTTAATTACAGGAACATATTATCCATATATATATTTCTATCATCTCGACTTACTACGTGCTCAGGCTATACGCACACATGAAAGTTACTCTATTAGAATAAAGATGGGAAAGGAAGCATTTTAAAAATATTTTACACGCGTTTGCAAAGAAGAAATATTATTAACCATTTAGTGAAAACCACCATCTGTAGACAAAATTAGGATTTGAACCTTGATCTCCCCATCTTCAGCAGGCCAGTTTAACGGCTTAGATGATTCGACCACTGAAGCGGGTACTCAATTATAGCTTCGTCATTCCTACAACATTATATAAGATACAGGTAATCCGGACGGTTATTACAGCCAAATTAGTCCAACACCCTTCCAAGAATAATGAAAACCCTTGTACTTTCATATTTTTTTTAGAAAGAGCCATTTATAAAATACTTATTTTGGTAGAAAATTTAAAACAGTTACGCTATTTTATGACTTGTTTCTTTATTGATATTGATAAAATCTATCAAAAATTACAGCTTCAAATCACACAACCTAATGTAATAATGGGTCAAAGCATATATAGTAGCATTTTAACTGTCAGATAAGGTTCTTCTCAAGAAAATCTAACTGTATATTGCAACTTGGCATAGCTGTAAGCAATATTACCTCATTGTTGATCTTCCCTATTTATATAATCTAATCTATAATTGATATTCTCAAACACGTTTTGACTGCCCTCGGTTCGTGCCATCAACAAAAGAGGAATAGTTTTATACTCGTATATGTACAGTACAAATGGGCAATTTTAAAAATTTAGAACTATATTCTAAGACAGGCAAGTCAAAAAAAAAAGGTGGTTGTAAAAAACAGGGGTGGACTGGGCCAACGGGACACCGGGAGATATCCTGTTAGGCTGGTTTGATTTGAGCTGTTGCAACTATTTTAAACTAAAATAAAACTATCCATCCAATTCTAAATGATTAATGTTTTTATTAAGTTTTACTCAAAAATTCTAGTGATTGGGTCTGAGATTGCCTATAAGATTCCATTTATGAAGATATATAATGACATTATTTTTAAAACAATCCCAATTATTGTTTCTTGGTGTGGTTTATTAACAATTTCTTAAGCCAATCGTAAAATATTTGATCAAAGAAAGCTGACTGTTACTAGTTTGTAATCTACACACAATCCCAGCAATTATCTAATAATTTAGATTTTTTTTTTCTCCATATCATTAGAAGTCAGATGCTGATGTTTTAAGTTTACTAAATGGCAACATAATCATCAATAATGTAGCTGAAAATTAATGGTCTCAGTATTAGATTTACTAAAAATAATATTATTATAATAATACAAATAGCTCTACTTTACTTCACAATTTTATCTCACATTCAAACTTAACCTTATTGGTATTTATGAATTTATGTTAGGACAGTTATAAATGTAGTCCCGGGCTGCTTGGAATCTACCAGTCCACCCTTCGGAACAAATAAACAAATTTAGTTAGT
Source organism: Timema poppense (assembly GCA_902141375.1). Lineage (NCBI taxonomy): Eukaryota > Metazoa > Arthropoda > Insecta > Phasmatodea > Timematidae > Timema > Timema poppense. The sequence goes on from CABFOV010005647.1 coordinate 35,158, forward strand.
ATAAAATATGACACACCTATTTCCTGTAATTTATATTATTAGAAAGTGGCTGAACCTATTTAGACGAATGAATCTTAATAATTTTAAAGAATACGAATCCAGATCATCGGCAAAAATAGTAACTTCCAATGAGACCCCGATTTTCCTAGTGAATTTACTGATTTTCTGTGTGTGCAGTGGCTCATATAAAATCACAATTTGTTTTATCACCATATTAACCCTTATTTGTGTATGATTGTATTTCGGTAAATAAAACATTTCTCTTTGGTTAAAATAATAATAACTCAATTCTTACTTAGTGGTATGGTGCACCAAATAAATAGAAAGCTGGAGGAGGGGTCGTTATTAAGTTATCATCTTGGTAAAAATATACGTTTTGCTTTAAAATTGAACACCTATAACTCAAAATTCATGTAAATTTGATAGCGTTTGACAAGTAAACCTTTAACTAAAAAGTGAAGTGAGGCCTCATTCTATTTTAAAAAAATCCATATAAAATGTTTCTAATATTAATCTGCAGCCATCATTGCAAAACTACACTAATTTTTATTATAATTGGACATTTGGTCCTTTAAATGACATATATACCCCTCGGCCAACTCCCAGAGAGCTTACACGGTCCTAATCAGAGAAATGTTGGACATTCCTGGTCTAAGAAGTCAGAATTCAATCCTCATCCATATGAATGAAGTAATTTGAGTAGTGGTTGAAAAGTAGGTTCATCAAATTTATAAATATATTTTTGCAGTCATCATTGAAAGGATTTCAATACATTTTACTTGATTATAACTATTATTTTATATGAATTGATAGTGTATGTCAAATGTGACACCCATCCAATTTGGTGGCCGCATGATCTAAGGTACTACACTTGAAATAGGCTAGACAGCCGAAAACGAGGGGATCGAGGTTCAATTCCGGTCGGGTGTACTGATGGTAGTTTTTCCTAAATGTTTTTTTCACTCTCCATCCATGAAATGTTGGTTACACTTGCTCTATATTCAACCTTATTAATCTCTATAATATTAGTGTAATTGCTATAGTATATAGGTATGAACCGAATGGGTAGTAAGACAAGGTGCTAACAAAAATATGTGACACCTACAAATTAAGATGATTCGACGTATGAATACTGTACATTAAACTGTATTCAGTGATATTTTAAAACCACACCGATGGTCACGCTGATGTACATGTCAGTCTCGTTTTGGTTTGTCAATTACGAGGAAGTTGGGGTTCAAATTTTGACAGGGTGTATGAAGGTGTTTATTTTTCGTTGAAATGGTGTATTACTCCCTTAATACTCCAAGCAAACGGTGGTGTATATTGCCTCAAACTTATACTCTCTCCTCTCTATTACATTTTAGCCCGGACGAGTATATTAATGTCCAACACTAATATATATATTGAGCTCTCATTACATGTTGTTACTCATAAAATGTCACTTCACATATTTGGTTCCGAGGGAATGGGGGAGCACTTAATTTGATTTTTTCTTTCTTCTTCTGTATTTTGATTGCATTAAGTATCTTAAGTAGCTGATTTATTGTACTCGATCCATAGACTACTAATAAATATCAAAACATACAAGTTTAGGCTATATTTTTGGAAGCTTACTAGTATAGTTTTCCATAGCCATTTAATTTAAATTTAACATATTACCAAGCTTTTGAAATATCTTTTTTTTTTTGCCCCGTCCTACTACACATCCGAGCTACACACATTTTAAATTGCTTTAATGGGTAGGCATGAGAGAGAAAAAATGTATAGAAAAAGTACGAACATCTTTGGGGAGAGATGGTTAAAGCTATTACTAAAAACCATCCTCAAATCACGCTGTCAGAATTACAGCCCCAGTTATTCTGTCATCAACCAACCATATTCCTGATATTTAGTTCACATGTCCCCCGATGATGGTTGTAGTGCGTTAGACTTAATTTAAAATCGTAATTCTGACTTTATTTATTGTGTTTTGATTAAATTCGTCTACTCTATCTTTGGGTGGCTAGAGGTAAGGGATATGGGGAATACATCAAATAAAAATAAGTTGATTACACTGGTGTTCACACAGTTTAAAAAGTCAGTGGTGAGGTGATCATGGTTCAAAATTTACTTTGGTTTACCAAGGATTGTTTTACCTTAATAGCTTATCTTTCTTCCTCCATGCAAATTCCAGTACATTTCTTTCAAAACATACCTTACTTTCCTACTCCACTTGATTAAATAGGTGAATAATTTGACCTGGTTTTAAGACGTAGTGTAGAAAATTGAAGGGTTTAATAGTAAATGATCTAAGTGGCAATAATATTATTTAACCATAAAGTTTAAGAAAATCATTAATAAAAAAAGACCAAATACTTCAAAAATAGTTACAGTCTACCACAATATTATAGCCCTCTGTGGAAAGGAGGATAATATATAGGTTTCATTTCAATCAAATTTACCAATTATCATACACATTATGTGCCCTTATTGGTCTGTTAAAAAGTATAAAGTCATTATACCAGATTTCAATTTTCATTTCTTCTAATTTATAGTGCGGCCTATTTTATAATTAACTTGGCTAGAATATAATTTCAGCAACGTGCCAATTAACCTAATTGGTGTCAGCTATTCGTGTTAAGACCTTAATGAAATAATATGAAACCAATATTTTTAAAAAACGCACACATACACAGCGTGTATTCATGGATATATCGTTAAAACGCTACTACGCAGTAGGTTATATAATACCTAGCCTAGAAAATTGTAGTAATAGTAATATAAATGATCCATTCACCACCCGCCCCTGAACTGGGAAATTAATCCGCCCGCCTTGCTTCTGGCTTAGTTCCTTGTCCCAACGTTGTTAGCTGCTCCCGGGGTTCCGTTAAACTCTACTTACACGTAATACATACCGACTAGCTTGAGAATTGATATGAATTTATTTGCTTTTGAACATCTGGTCTTACTAACAGTCCAAAAAATACGCATATTTACATTAAATTCCTTCGTTATTAACACAGCAATTTCATGCTTATCTCAAAAGTGAGGTAAGACGGTCAATAAAAGGTTACGCCTTTACTTCAACCATTGATAAAATTGTATACTTATTTTTCTAATTATATAGTTAATAAAATTAAGTTGAAATTCAATAATTAGATTTTCATTTAAAAAGTTTATATGCAATTATCTGTTTAATCATTGTTTTAAAATCAAGGTATTACAATAAAATATGAGAATTTACGCATCATACCGGAGATCTTAAATTCATTTTACGGAAATATTGAGAGACACGAGTTTGTTTGGAATATTTATAAATGTTTTGAAATTAAGTTTAATTAAAATCTTAAGAGCCGAATTTTGAGGAAATCGACTTTATCTTTTTTTTTCAGTAAACTACCCTTAATTTTAGGGGTAGATATCCAATTCCAAAAATCCCTCGGGGCAACCCTATGAAAACCCTAGATACCAATCTTTAGCCTGAGTGGTAAAATAGTTTAGGCTCTAGTTGGAGGTACAGACAGACAGGCGGACGTAAATTCAAAAACCTCTTTTTCGGATTCGGGTCATGAAACGTCGAGATTCATCAAAATCTCGAATTTGATTTTTTTGATGATCACAATATCTTCTCTACTCGTAAGGTAGCGATAAAGTAAAAATATTGTATATAACCTCCGACCATAAATAGCCCGGATAGTAAGAACAATAAGGAAGTCGGTTCAAAACTATTATCTATTGATAAGACAAACAATATAATTAAATACATACAACCGAACAAAAACATTGAGTGTAGCGGAAAGGGATGAACCACAAATTCCGGACAAGAGGGTGAAATTCAATCTAAACGTTTATCATTTAAAAATTAAATGCATAACCTACAACATAGCATTTAATCTAGATTACATGGTTAAATAGTGAGAGCTAAAGTTACAAAAATTGCCCATTTCAAATTCATAACAAAAGGTAATAGTTTATATGAGAGCATACCTAATCTGAATTATTATAATCATTCTAAAGGATTAGCTAATTTCCACACCTGGTACGGAAGTATCATTATTATGTAAGACATTACTATTCACGTCCGATGTGGCTGTATTTAATTTGAAAGAAGAAATTTTATTTCCATACTCAATATGGCAGCATTTATCTAGAGAAAGAATATAAGTTACTTAGAAAAGTACTAACGCCATCTTGTGGCCTCAAGAAGAGTAAGTAGTAACAAACAGTTATTAAAGTGACCTCATAAATACTATTTTTACTTTAATACATGATTTCAATAAATAATTTCAATTTAATATTTAATCTGAAAGGTTAGTGCTGAAAAGTTTAACAAATTATAGTTATAAGTCGAAAGATAATTTTGAATGCAAGATTGAAATGGAGCCTAATGGCAGTGCTTAGCTTGTTTACGCAGTCAATGGTGGTATTATGAGAACCAATACAGACGAAACATGTAAATTTATAGTAATAGAAAGTCATCACGTGATCCCAGATATGGATAGAGGAGAATTCAAAGGAGGACGGAGATGGGTAAAAGAAGGGGAACACTCGAAGCATCCATATCGTTCTACCAGAGCCTTGAGACATAGCTCGTGACACGCCACTCTGGCCCTAACTGGCATTCTCTTAGGCAAACTCTTCGGAATACAAAGTGAGTACTATTATTTAATAACCATGTTTGTAACATATCCATATATGTTACACATACAACAGGTGACTTCTAAGCAAAATATAAATCTAAAATAATGTGAAACCCTGCCTCCTCAGTCACACCATTAAACCACTGATTTTTATCGGTGAGATATGGAACTAGTTTTTAGATTTCAATCAAACGTATGTACTTTTGCTTGGGTGTTATTTGAGTTTGAGGATTACAATAATTTTATACTGATGGGGTAGGGAAGCTGGAGGTTGAAATTAAGGGAAATGTACCCGGATCTACGTGAAGGAATGGGAAACCATATTTAGAAAAAAAACTCGTTGGGATTTAAATCCCCATTCAGTTGATCCAGTCAATTGCAAGAGTGACGCCTTAGACCATGCGACCACTAACGTAGGCTAAATTTGATCGTTCTTTATAGTGTTTTAAATTTCTTAGTTAAAAAAATGTATGGACTATGTTGGAATTTGTCCTTATTGTGAGCCTAATAATACTCATAACCCAAGTGATGGTATGCTACTTTACTAATAAAAATGTATTACCTGCATCGGTAAACACGAGGACTAAATTTAAGATTATTCTAATCTTATTATTTAATCACAAACTTATACATGATAGCTATCCACAGGATCAGTCCTGATAGTGATAGTTGAATCTAAGTTGATAAATTTAAAAATGACAATCTAGAGCCACTCTTCACTAGTTAGACTCAGCACACCAACAACCGGTACAAATTGGCCCTGGATATGAAATGAACCAGGATGGCTCAGTGGTAGAGAATTGGTGCACAAAGCCAAAGGTCCCTGTTTTGATTTCAGTGTCAAAGCTGTATTTTTTTTTTACCTAATTGACTCTTATATTCCTGTTTGACAACGACTGAAAAGTTGAGGTTTAAATCTCGGCTAGGTGTAATGAGGGAAAGGGCGTGTTCAAGGATGTATTCAGATGGGGTGAGAAGCTGTGGTGGGGGGAGGGGGTAGAGAAGAAATAGGGAGTGAGGGGCATAACTTGCACATGTTATATGTATATATATCATGTGAGCCCTATATTTAATTCTTTATAAAGTTAAAGTATACATTACCCACCTTGGTGGCGTAGTTGGCTAACGCGCTAGTCGTGTTGAGCTCGACTGCTGAGGATGGTGAGATCGAGGTTCGAATCTCGGTCGGG
>CABFOV010005648.1:0-12230 GCA_902141375.1 Timema poppense
CTACTGGTGTCTGTTGCATATTAAAGTTAGTTTATAGGTCATGTGGCTGAAATAATCAATCGATTCAGAAAGAGCAAGTTAAATATCCCTAATAAGGGTACATGGTGGTCTAGGGATAAGGTGTCAGACTTCTGTGTTAGGGATCTGGGGCTCCAATCCTGGTACTGCCATAGATTTATCCGATTACCAAACCCTTCCTTCACCTCTGGCAAAGTGTATGCTTTCATGCTTTGTGAATGTGGTTCGGAACTCACGTTAAACTGCAGGTCCCCTCTGCTTTCCACCATTATCATTCTCACGTATCATCCTACCATCTAAGGATATCTTTAACCTGTTGTGGTGCGGCACTATAAGTGGCACCACACACCCCTGGACATCGTGGACCAGGGTAGTTTCTAGGTCGAAACCTAAAAAACTCCAACCCCCGCTCCCCGAAGGGAGGGATAATCCGAATCTTTAACCTGTTGTGGTGCGGCACTATAAGTGGCACCACACATCCCTGGACATCGTGGACCAGGGTAGTTTCTAGGTCGAAACCTAAAAAAACTCCAACCCCCGCTCCCCGAAGGGAGGGATAATCCGGTTCAGGCCGGATACCCAGGGTGGCGACAATTAACTCCTCCTCATCTTCCAGTCACTCGCTGGTTGGACCGACACAGGAGGACTACGTGCTTCCCACCTATCCAGGGTGGTAACCGGAGCTATTTACTTCCGCTCACAGAAGCGACCTTGCAATCTCTACTCTTTACTGTGTGTAGGGGAATGGGTTTACGCTCATTGCGCGTGGGAAAAGTAATCCCCCACTCCTCGTGCGTACGAATGGAGGCGCCCATGCACTACTAACTGTTCAGGTTAGCACCGGAGCTCTAAAACGGCTCACCACACGAATGGCGAGGCCACGGACCACAGGTCCAGAACCTCAAGAGCCCAGACCCAAAGGCCCGAACCCTACCACGCTGCTAACGCCATCACTCGTTGGCGATTAAACTCACTGCTCCTTAAGAGTCCAACCCATTTCTGGGTCGCCGCCTCGAGCAAGCTCACGACGTGGGCTTTCAGCCCAGCCCTGTATACTACTTATAACGAAAGTAGTCTAACGGAGGCCTACCAGTCCGCAGAGCCACCCCGAGCATATGTAGGTAACCGATGTATCAGTCTCTTTGGCACCGGGACCATCTGGGGATAATGGAATTCACATTAATGGTGTCTCCAGCTCAGGATAGCAGAGGTATAATAAGGTATAATGGTCAGATATAGAGCATTAGACCCCTTCTCCCCATAACCTAAATAGGGATGAAAAGATAAGCTAGGGATGGAAATGATGGTCAGAAGTAATGCACCCACATTAGTATGAAGGGGTATGGGAAAATTAAAAAACTACATCCCACTTAAAGTAATGTAACCCTAGCACATCCAAACGATATTCAAACCTAAACCTTCTTATAGCCGATAGTTTAGCTTTTTATTGTGAGCCTAAGGCCTTAGACTATGAGACCACCAACGAAGGCGTCAACTTATTGATTTGAAAGAGTTTATAAACTGCATTTTTCACAACCTTTCTTTTGTAATGACAGGGCCCATAAAAATTATAATTCTGGCTATAATTTACAACGTTGTTCGTTAGAATATAATCAATCATACTAATTTCTAAAAATTTACTTTTTCAAATGTAACGTGTGCCATAAACACTAGATTTAAAACTTATAATTTTAACCCATATTTCAGGAACTATCTGCAGAGCTAAAAGATGCTCCTGGTAAGTTACATGCGCTAAAGGGTGATTTGACCAAAGAGGAAGACATCCTGGCCGCATTTGATTGGATCAAGAAGAACCTGGGTAGGATTGACGTACTCGTTAACAACGCTGGAGTTCTTTATTTGAGTATGCTAACAGGTGAGGTATTAAGTTGTTTTTAAGCTAACAGCTGTTGAATCTAGTCATAAGGGTAGGTAGTGGGACGTATGTACATCCACACTAACTCCCAGAGAGGCTGTGAAAACCACAGTAATCACCTGTTTAAAACTACTCCAGTGGAATCGGAATAGATTCGAACGTCGATCTCCCCAATAGCAGCAATCCAGTCAAACACGTTAGACCGGAGGATTCATAAACTGTGGCTTGCGACCAGCTGGTGGGTCGAGAGTCGTTTTTTGGTGGGTGATGGAAACTTTTTGAAGTGGGAAAATTTTGTAATCCTCCGTTACCGGAAACAGAGAATCATGAAAAAATGGGAACACAAAAAAGAAAAGGAAGAAATAAGGCACACGCAGACATGGATACATTTTTTTAAAGTAAATTAAATAATCCCCCCCTCTTCTCTCATGTTCGTTAAAGCTAGATGAGTCGCGAAAACTTGTTCTAAAAAAATTGGGTTACATTTCTAAAATTTTTGAGAAACACTGCGTTAGATCACCAGAACCTCGATAGTGCTGTCACTCTTAAAATACAAGAGTCATTGCGATTTTTCTGATTTATGTTTTTATAAACGTACAGGGGGAGAGACATCCCAATGGAAACAGATTTTTGACTTAAACGTCATAGGACTCAGCATTAGCTCCAGAGAAGCCTTCAAGTTGATGAAGGAGAAAGGAGTGGACGATGGACACATTATACACATCAACAGGTAATCTCAGTGCCACAGTTTGTTGTAAATTGGTGGTTTTTTATTAGTATCTCTCCCTAGTCAATAGGTAATACACGAGGCATGGATGTGAAAGTTTAAGTCGGAAATTATTTCCGTCATTAGACTGGCAAACTTTTCATTCATAAGTTGGCCAAAAATTGAGAGTATGATCTGCTTGATTGGCACAGTAATCCACATGCAAGCAGAAATGCATTTTGATGCTTTACAACAGAAACTTAAAACAACTGGTATAATTTTCTCAGGGGTGGCCAGAGATATATGTTTTACCCGGATTGGATTTTTTTGGCACCCCTATAATAATTGGGGATAATAGGAAAACATAAAAAAATAATCCCTAAGCCTAGCGTAGCTTTGGCTGCTGGGCATGAAAGTAAATAATCCCCAAACATAATAATTTCTAACCTGAACCTTGAGCCATAATAGGAAAATAATTTGAAAGAAAATACCACAAATGGTAATCATACTCAAACGTTTCACTGCAAGTTTGACGATTTCAAAAAACAACAACAAAACACTATAATAGCATATTTTAAAGACAATATTTTCTGCTTTATTTTTTACTATAACAAACACTTGGATATAAGAAACAGTTTTCGAGATAATTTTTTACTATAGCAAACACTTGGACATAAACAACAGTTTTCGAGATAATTACATAAAAGCGTTTTAGGAAACAATTTTCACAAGATAGCGGATGTAAATTTTCTTAAGCGTGGCACTATATCCTAAACACAAAAAGGATTACCAAAAAGTTAACTTTTGTTATACTTAGCAACTCAACTATTTCACCCAGGTTGGGTTAAGTGTGGATTTGTTAGGTTTGGCTTAGATTATTATTTTAATCACACCCAGAATACGTTACATAAGTTTGGTGCACTGTTTGGCACCTCCCTCGAGCTGGTACCCTGTACGGCCACTAGGTTCGCCCAGCCCTTTAAGCCACCCCTGAGTTTTCTAGTGGCTAAACCTATTTTTTAAATTATGATCATGATGGATGTTTTCTAATTACTGTGTTTTGAAGTGAAACCAATAAACACAGAACGAGAATGAAAAACACACTTTTTAATTAAAGAGTTATTTCAAATCATTTCACAAAAGTAGACACAGCTGTCTCGCAAGGTCTTACAAGTATGCGCTCTGATATTGATCGATTGATTTTGACATTTGTTTGGTTCTTCCACGCAGATTTGTATTTAGAAACATGGCCAAAACGGAGATATTTTCTACTAGTGTTGAACGACCTACTCGGTTGACGCTGATTTCATATTATTGGTTCAGAGCTCGTCATGTGACCACGTTTAAGTTGTACCCTTGTTTTTCCATGAACGTGTGAATCCACAGTAACTCAAGACAGATTTCATCGATAGTTTTCTTCGTACCACACCCGCTACACAATGCAATATCCGGCTACTAGCACTCCAAATTGCTTGAGCCAGGGGTGAGGATTCTTGGTTCAACTCTCGTCTGAGCATGAGTGGACGCGACTTTTTACCTTAGCGTTGTGTTCGTACTCTGCCCTTAGAAGATACTTAAAATACAGATTACATTTTATTTTAATAATTTTTTACCCCCAACTCCTCCCATCATCTATCTTAAGTAGTTTTTTTTAATATTTGTTAATTAGATTATTTTACTAGTTTTAACTATTTAATTTTATTATTATTATTATTATTATTATTGTTATTGAAATTTAGTCACTTGTCATGTGTATTGTAATTAACTATCTTTGTGCAAAATATGAACTCATATTTCAATTATTTTATAAAACAGAGGAAAATAATGATTAAAGTGGGGTAGTTCAAAGGATGAAATTAAAACGTTTCAGAATTTTCTGAAAAAAATAATATTTTTTATTATAAATACTTTATCACCATAAACCATGATAAAAACCCTAAGAGGGATTCTGAAACCCCCTCCCTCCACGTAAGAAAACGTATAAAAATACTCAAAACACCCCCAACCGCACCCTCTAAAAAAAACCTTACTCAATTTAAGAATGTCTCCTTAATATTTGCGGATATGCGTGTTTTTTCCCCCCCTTAGCACCGCGTCTAACTACACGTTCGGGTTATATGCTTGTGTACTAATTACACTAATGATTTTACGAATTAGGGAGGCTATATTTAGAGGAAGTGTACCCACATTTGCTAGGAGGATGAATGATAGATAATTTGGGGAAAAACACCCTCAGTACACCCAACTGAGATTCGAACCTCGATATTACCGTCATCGGCAGTCTAGTCATACTGCGAGAGTAACGCCTTAGATCATGCGGCCACCAAAGCGGGTAATATGCGTGTTATTTTGTCTCACGTACAAGTGGATGTTAGAATCTAGCAGACTATACGATGATACGGACGGAAAGGACATCCTTTCATTAAATACACTATTGCAACCAGATCAACCAGGCGTTGATATTTTTGTCGTGTTTTTTTTGTTCAATGAAGTTTTCATTGACCCTGTCACACTACGTTGTTTTCTTCGTACTCACCTTCACCGGCTTCTGGTTCTCGCACCCAATACCGGGTGGCAGCTTCCTTTCGCTGATAATAATTGGTTCCTGTCTCGACCAATGCGGGGCTAAAAACAAGAAACCCTTACAGCGCTGAGGTTAGGTCTTAGCATTGAGAAATGTTTTTTTCTGGGAGTAACTCCACCCTGTTGGTCAGATCCAAGGAGGAGCTGATGAGGATGGGTGATGCTCTGGAGTCAGCTGCGAGCGAAGCGATGACTGATACCTCCAGCTGAATTTCTGAAGGAAGGTGACTCCAACCGCTGACAGTCTCGGGAATCGAACATATAAAGGGTATGTGAGTTCACATACCTGGAGGAGATTTTTACAGAGTATTCGTCGTGCGAGAAAGAAATCAAGGTATGAGATGAAAGCCTGAAACCGCAGTTACTACAGTTTCATTAAATTGTTAAAGTCACGCAGCCTGTAGAGACTGTTCAAACTGTACAGGACGTTGATCCGACCCGTTGTGCTGAATGGTAGTAGCGAGACGTTGAGACCCTGGAAACAAGATTTCAACAATCTCCTAGTTTTCAAACGGAAAGTTCTGCGGAATATCTTCGGTCCAATACAAGACGCTACCACGGGAGAATGACAGATCCAGTACGATCGAGAGCTGGAATAAATGTACAGCAGCCCAAACATCGTGGACCTGATGGGTGTGGACAGGGCATATCACGTGGATGAACGTCCACAAGTGTCCCGTAAAGCTACTGTATTTTGTTCCCTGTGGAAGGATACCACTTGGTAGGCCCAGTCTAATGTGGAGCGATGAGCTTCACGAGGACTGATGCAGATAGGCATAGGTGTCAATTGGAGGCAAAGCGAAAAATACAGGACCGAGCGGAGGAGGAGAGTTGTAGTACCGTGCGGACACTAGTACCCGATCGCGTAAAAGTAAAGTAACGCAATAGATGTGAAAATTGATGTTTTCCTGATGGCTCCATATGTATCTTTTTATCACTGCTTCCTACCAACCAACTAACTTTGAGCATGACTTTATTATAATTTGTGCAGCGTGGCTGGCCACAGCCTGGTGAATTTTCCTGGACTTGCCCCCTACTCGGCTTCCAAACACGCTGTGACCGTCCTGACAGAGGGTCTACGACGGGAGCTGGTGCAACTGGGGAGCAAGATCAGGGTCACGGTGAGGAACTGACAGACTGACAACTTTTTACATTATCTTTAGTACGTAATAGGCCTATGCTCTTCAGTGGTGTGGCATGGCGTGTTGCCATGGTAAGCAGAGTTTATTTTGATGTGTTTTACTACCTGTTTGAGCTTTACGCATTCACTAATTATACTAATGTCAGAGATAAAGTAGGTTGAATTGAGAGGAATTGTACCCACATTTGCATATAGAGGGATAGAGATAAGAAAACCATTTAGGAAAAATCACCTTTCAGTATACTTGGATGAGAATCGAACCCTGATCTCCCTGTCATCGATAGTCTAGTCTAACACGAGAAGGACGTCTTAGACCATGTGGCCATCAAAGCAGGTGGTCGGGCTTATTGCAGGTGATTTTACTTAAATTGTTTTTCACTCTTATTCCCCACACTTTTTCTATAAAAATGGTGGTATTTCCTCGAAATTCTACTTTCCTCGTTCCTACATTATTAGTGAAGATAAATATGGCTATCCTGGACAGGTAGTATGCATTTTTTTTTGTTACACCATGCTATCAGGCTCTCAATAGATTTGGAGGTAAAAGTTCATCTATATAAGCCTTTACTTTTGTTATAAACCATAATAATAACAACCTGAATTTAGACTCAAAGCATTCGATATTTAAGTTTAAGTTTAATCGTTCGCATCAAAAGAGTAAAGTTTTTTTAATCCATTGTGTCTTAGTATCCATTTGAGCTTAAAGCATACATTAAATACGTAAAATTAGTAGGGATAAGAAAGGTAGACTTTTATAGGATGTGTAGGCCTACCGACATTTGCTTTGAGACAAAATGATAAACAATTTTAGAAAAAGAGCTTCAGCTCACCCAAACGGTATTCAAACCTTAATCCCCCCCCTCCCCTGTTATAACACGAGAGTGACGCGTTAGACCAGACGGCCACCGGTGCAAGTATCAGGAGAGTTAAATGATAGCCATGTAATAGATATAAATCAGGAAGCTTCATTTAGAAAGGACATGATCTGGCACTAATGAAAGAGGCAAACATCTTTACGAAAACCTATTTTCTCTTTCAAAATACAAAAATATCCACATACAGGAACAAAACTTGTTTATTTAAATGATTTCTGAAATATTTATCTGATGAATTACTCTATTTTTTATTTTTTTTAAATTATTTTTAGAGTATCAGCCCTGGTGCTGTAGATACAGATATGGTTAACTCTGTCTCGGGACAAGGTCCGCTCCCTGAAGGAGAGTTTGCACTCCTTCAAGCTGAAGACATTGCAAACGCTGTGACGTATGTGTTGGGTACACCACCACATGTTCAGGTAAGATATGCGAGATGAAATAGTTTTCATAATTAATACGAATACTTATAAATCAAATGCAATTTTCAAAATATGATATTGATGTATCATATACATTTTTTTTAAAAGGAGTTGATTATATTAAACTCAATAACAATGTCGATGAAATATTTTGATAAAGATCATTTGTTTTTGTTTTATTCAAACTTTAGACTGGCTGGAAGCGAATGGAAATTATGGCAAAAATTTTGAATTTTTTAAAATGCCTCATTTTAACACACTAAATTAAATATTACTTCGGTAGAGGCATTTAGTTTAATTTTCTAGATAATATTTGTTAAAAATTTATCATAGGTATTCTGGAATTTGATAGCTCTTTCTCTTCATTTAAAATAATGATCAAATTCCATTATGTTCATAACAGATGTTCAAGAACTGTTGATATTACCATGTGTATAAAATTTAATTAAATCAGTTTCTAAAGCAATATTTTTTTTATTTCGTCCAGAAAAAATCTTTGCCATGAAAACTACAAAAGTATGAATCTTTTCTTTTACCCCACCTTAATTGTAATATTTGCTTGAAAAATTAATATATTTAATCATAAGCAAATGTAATTACATTTTTACAATTATTTAGAAGATAGAGTTTTTAAATAACACACGTGATGACCTTTCAAATATCTACACCATCAAGTCTTTTATTTAATTAATATTGTAAAAATTCTAAAGACTTATTTTGTATTTCCATTAAATAAATATAACACTGGTAATATTTTAAGATATGTGTGGTACAATTTTGGGTAATTAATGTTATATTATATTAAAAGAACTAAATTGCTTGTATTAAAAACCTTGATTTTATTTTTCAGGTACACGAGATAACTATCAGACCTATAGGAGAAAAGTATTGATGGAACTTAAAAACATTCACAAAATAATTTGCTTAAAACGTGTTAGTAATAATGATGGGAATTAAAAACAGCTATAAAATAATATTGGTGTAAATTTTATTGATAAGAGCATTTAATAAAAAAGATGTTTATTATAAAAATTACCTTGGTCTGTTATTGATAGCTTTAGAATCAATAGATTTATCTAGCTTATAGGATAAGCTTTGAATATTTATATTCATCCAGCAAGACAAAGCTGATTAATAACTTTATCTTCCTTCGACATATATTTTAATCTTAAAATACAGCTTTAAAATATATTTTGTTTCAAAATTTTCATCTTAACTTGATATACGCTCAGTTTACCTTGAAAGGTGTCTTACCTTCACAGATTTACACAATAACCCTATCTTATAAGCTTTACCATAGTATGCTTAAAATTTGGGCTAGAGTGGGCTTTTCAGTTTAGGTATAGTGTATACATACCTTGAAAAAGTTACTGTTGGGGGTGCTTTTCAATGGTGTATATAGTTTCTAATTATATATGTTGAAAAGATTAATGTTCGAGCGTGCTTTTTAGTATAGGTATATATATATTTAAATTGTTAATTTTCAACTTACTAATATTATAATTGTTTCAGCACCATATATATAATGTATGTATGTATGTATATAGTGTGTGGCCGAAATAATTAGACGATTAGTAACTTTAAAATTTAACACTCTAATTGAAAAGTAAATATTTACCAGCTAAATAAAAGCAAACTATTTACTACATTTTTTCACTTTTTAGAGATAAGGTCTCTCAGGAGTTTCACCGGACATCAGACAAACCTCAGCACGTTGTACATCACTTTGCTCAGCATATATCATATAGTTGTTTACACCCCACCCTGTATACTGAATTAATTAGGTTCAGGGAGTGCTTTGTTGTACAGTACAGTGCAAGCATTTGGTAACATTTTTTTAAAAGGTCACTTATTGTCACTGGACCCCTAATTTGTAAACATGCGTGTCACTTGCATCCAGTTCATAATCTTGGAAACAGCCAATTTGTAAACGTTAGAGTTGTTAAATGGGAAGTCACGCCAGTGACTAGCGAGAGGTTTTATCTCGTCAACTTAACACAGTGCAAGATTCTGTCCGTCCGTCGTCGAGAGGAGCAACTGAAATAAGGCTCTGGTAGATAAGTTAATCATGCGCAGATGCAGTGATTTTCACTCAACTCAGTATTTGAAAAAGTGTTTTTAGAACATATTTTTTATTATATAGGACTTTTTTTGAGTTAATACAGGAATACTTTTTTTTTCTTTTTTCACGGTTTTCAAGGCATAAAAAGCCAAACTCTATTAATGATGCCTTTTAAGTGAAAATGTGTGTTGCAATTATATCCATAACCTTGACAAGGTGATAGAATGTAGGTTTTCATATCATTCTTATCTTCTGATAAGAGCAAAGTCAAAGTATGTATATAGGATTTTATACATAATGTGCCTTTCACGTTCACGTTGGCTGTTTTTAAGAGTAGAAATGAATTCAACATAACAAGTTTGAATATACAAGACTTAACACACTGATTGAAAATAATGCTAATAATTAAGGATTATTCCTTCGAATCCTTAAAGGAATTGAAGATTTCAAGGATTAAAAATCTAACCAATCGCAATAGATAGTAAATATCAAATTTGAATTTTGTTTTAGAGCCATGCTACTAGTGGTTTGGCCTAACAAAATTACAAGAAAAACTAGCAGGCCAAACTTAGACCATTACTTAATGACCTAGTTCAGTGATTTTCAATCTTTTTCATTTATTGGCACACTAAGCAAGACTCTAATTGAGGCTCACTTTAAGTTTTTTCTATGGAGATTTTTTTATAATTCTAGTAACTGTGTTACATTAAGAAAATGTTAATCATGTAATTTAAAATATTTATATTTCTATTACTATAAACAAAATCTTCATTTTAATCTTACCCCAAACCATGTGTGGCACACATACAGACCCTTCACGGCACACAAATGTACCATGGTACACCAGTTGAAAAACTTTCCCCTAAATGTGAATTCACAGTGTGAATATATATATTATTTTTTTCGGTAGCAACTAAAGAAATATATATATATATATATATCTACTATTTATTGTTACAGAAACAATATGGAAAAATAACATCACCATGAAAGAGCATAACAATCAATTTCAGATTTTAAAAACCTCCAAAAAAATTAATATATTTGCTTATATCTCATAAAATATTGGTTTTATAAACGTATATGTCGAATAAAATATTTTTATATATAATAGTAGTACAACTTTACAGTGATATGTTATTTTGTATCTTAAATAGTAACTAGACAAAATCAAATTTGGAAATTTATTCTTATGTTAAGCGTGTTGCGGGTATGAAGGAAATGTAGTCGTAACACTTAAGTACCCTCAAAAGTAATTTTTATCGAAAAATTAGATGCAGCATTTTGTTTGTATGTTAAATGATGCGTAAATATGGTTTGTAATAAAAAATATTTAAAATTGATTTATAGAAAATCGATCTTTTCTCTTTTAATCCTTGAGTAAACTACCCTTAATTTAAAGTTAGATATCTACATCAAAAAAACACCTCGGAGGAACCTTCTAAAAAACCTAGATACACAGTTCTATATTAATATAGTAGGAGGGTATTTCTTTGTTTTAGTAGCACTGCTTCTTACTACGCATTTGAGTTAAACCACTACCACTATATACTAATTACACTAAGTGTTAAGGATTAGGAAGGTTGAATTTATAGGAAGTGTACCCACATTTGCCCACCTTGGTGGTGTACTTGGCTAACTCGCTAGTCGTGTTGAGCTCGACTGCTGAGGACCGGGAGATCGAGGTTCAAATCTCGGTCGGGTGAACTCGGGATGTTTTTTCCTAAATGGTTTACCACCCTCTCCACGCAAATGCGGGTTCACTTCCTCTAATTCAACCTTCCCAGTTCCTAATCTATTAGCGTGATTAGTACTTGAAGCGTATAGCCCGAATGGGTAGTAAGACGCGGTGGTAAATAATAATGTACCCGCATTTGAGTGTAGGGAGCGTGGGAAACCATTTATGTAAATTAACCTTAGTAAATCCAACCGGGAACAAAACCCAACCACCCCATCTTCGGGAGTATAGTAATCTACCGCGAGAGTCGCGCCTGTTTATAGGGGGCCACTGAAGAAGGTAGGAGGGGAGTGTTGGATAAAAATACAGCTTAGTATGCCTTTAGTAGCCACACAGTTATGTTGTATCAACACTGCTCATAGACCCAATTAAACAATTGAAATTTAAAATTGTATCACAGCATAAAAAACACATTACCTACCGGTAAGCTTGAATTGAAAACGTCCACCAAAACGATTAAAATTTTCAAATAGTTACCACACCACTAAACTTGCTTGCAACCAGCAACACCCCCTCCTAATCTTGAGTTTGACATGGGTTATGTCCCCAACTCATACAAGAGAGCACTTGGGCTAAAGCACCAACCTAATCTGGGCTGAATGTTCGTGGACGAGGAGGTCAGGGTACAAATCCTTGCTTGGTGTAGTTTTATCCCGAATGGCTTTCCTTCTCATGTAATTAAACCGGACACTATTCCGTGGCCTCATTGTCTAAGGCGTCATTCTAGCAATGGATTGAAATGCGGAAGATGGGGAGATAGGGGTTAAAATCTCAATCGGCTCTGTGTGTGTGTGTGTGTGTGTGTGTGTGTG